>BRDA01002166.1:15823-30975 GCA_036984385.1 Crenuchus spilurus
TGGGGTTTCACCGAGTTATTATAAATCTGTGTTTCTGAACGACAGAACCAGTGTCTACGCGGTCGTTCTGCTCGTGGGTCTTGCTGGCGCATCTGTGACCAAGACAGCAAGTCTTTGTGTCTAAATATTATTGAGCCACTTTGGGGTGTTTTGGAGGAGCGAGTCAGGAAACGGTTTCCTCCACCAGCATCACGTAGTGACCTGACCACTATCCTGCAAGAAGAATGGCTTAAAATCCCTCTGACCACTGTGCAGGACTTGTAGATGTCATTCCCAAGACAAACTGACCCTGTATTGGCTGCAAAAGGAGGCCCAACACCTACTAATCAATTATTGTGCTCTAAAACCAGCTGTTTCACTTTCATTGTCTAACCCCTGTATATAGTTAGTTTCATTAGAATTAATAGTGTGTATTGATGTTTATGTTCTATAATATTCCTACATCCCTGATGCCTTTTCGGAGATGTGCTAAATGTCTGCCAGTGGTTAATGTAATGGATACATAATTCACTATGTAACTAATTATGTTATCACATATAAATAATGACCTTACTGAAATGATCACATTATTATCACCAGTAATAATTCTACATTTACTAATCATTTGAGTTAACACACAGTAGCTGCTGCGGATCAGAAATGAAACTTCTATAAATATAAAATATTCCACAAAGATCATAACTCTGGCAGATGCAGTAAAAATGAATAAATGATAGCATATTTAGTAAAACTCACTCATCAAAGTGATAACTATTCATGTTAAACTCTTTAATTGAATTCAAAGTGTTTTTGATGGGATCTTCTGAACCGTAGGTCTTCTGGACTGTCGTGGTCTGTAATCCATCAAGAAAGCCTGAGGGAGGCTTTTAATTCAGATTGTATGTGAAATGATGAGAATACGCAGGAGCTGGTAGGGCAGAGGTCACAGGCTTTCTCAGCAGGGCCTGTGGGCAACGTCACTGGTTTCCATAGCAGGAAATTAATGAGCACAATAAGTCAGAATGCAGCCGTGCAAAGTGAGTACAGTCATTTTGCCTGCAAAGGTTTATTTTTCTCGGAGCTCCAGAACGAGTTCCTGCTTAGTCCACCCACAGCTATCATTTATGCTACAAGACCAATGCAAACAAAGAAGGAGCACAATTTAACTGTAGCATCTTTTGCACTTGTGTTGCTGTTGTTGGAATGTATGCATAAACACTTGTGGCACATATTGGAGTTGCAAGGTGAACCTACATAAAGTCTCTTCAGTGCTGTGCAGCCTGAAAAAAAATCTAAAATCTGTGTCGTAAGGATGTGTTATTGTTACAAAACACATCTTCTGCGCATTTGAAAGGCTCTTTCATCATCATTTTGTATCTATATCATACAGTTAGTGTTAAAACAGGAAAATCCTAAACTATACCGTGGTCTGTTAAAGAGCCTAACTTAACAACGGTCATTTGTGTGACCTTCAGACTGTGCTCAGTCACTTGTTCTTTGCTGTAAAACTGACCATGAGCTTCATAAATGAAGAGAATCGCTCTGTAAATCATCTAAAACAAGAGCAAAAGGTTAAACATGAGCAAGCATTTGAAAAAGTGGCCTGTTTTTGAAACCAATAACATAAAAGGAGGATAGGAATGCAGGAATGAAGTAAAGGTACCTGGTTCTTGTTCACTTTAGAGCGAAACAATGTAACAACGCAAGTGTCGTACCAGCCTTTATGTCTGAAACATGAGCATCCCACATTACAGCTCGTTAGTGTCCAGGCGAGGGAGCTCCCGGCTGCATCTGAGCTGCTGATTTACTTTGATCTGCTCAGACTGAAGGTATTTGTCCACAGCTGTGAGGGATAACTTCAGTCATGATGGGAGCAGGTCCATCAGCACAGATGCCTTTCTGTGGTCAGAATAACCACCTGACACTGGCAGCCCAATTTAAAATGTTAAGACCCGCCTCGTTTATCTGAGCTCATTTAACTTTATTCGACTTTTGATTAAACTCATTTATAAAAAAAAATCAAATTAATATTCACTAATGATTAATTTACATATTTACTAATTATACATGTTTAGTTCTGCTGTTGTAAACATTATAAAATATATTTTAAATAAACCTTTCTGCTATCTGTGACTCCTCACAAAGTACCATCAGACTCCCAGTTATAGACACCTGCAGCATCACTGGGGTTTGAGTTCATGATGTCATGATCAGGGGACGGCCGTACCACTCGCTGCCTCACTGCCTCACTGCCTCATAAAGAGAAAAGCAGTGTTTAACAAAGCTAAAACACAGCTTTATTCAGCAGCCTGTGAATTGGATCTGTGTGGCTTCTTTTGGGAAATATTGCCTCAGTTATTCATTTCTGTTATCTGACACATTTAATTTTAAATATCAGTGTAAACCATCTGTTTATTCAATAAATACATGAATACACTGTCAGGCTTCAGTGGAGAACGTCTCCATCTCTTAAACTTTGTGATTGTAAGGAATATTACCCCACAGTTCATTCTGAACAATGTCCTTTTGCATCCCTCAGAGAAATAAAACCTTCAAATCATAAATAATTCTCATATTCGTTCCCTTATTTGTGCCGTACTTTAACCAAAGCTACTAATACATTACTATACAGACTGAGAATGGATGTCTACAACAAACAATGACTCCAGTGAAAAACCAGGAGAAGCTGAGATCAGACACAGGAGCTTGAATGCATCACTGTAGTTGAACGTTATTAGAGTAAACTTTAACAGGTCAGGTTTAGGCTTAGATTTCAACTTTGGCCAAACTGGCATCAACTAAATCAAACTGACCCTGAACATCATGTAAGAGCAGGTAAAGTAAAAGAGTCACCACAAGAGGGAGCAGTGTGTACTGCACATGTAACAAGCACATCTCAACCTCAGCTTTATGAACAGCCATATTTAATTCTTCACATTGTACATTCAGCAGGTTTGCTCGACATACAAAAATACATAAACAAAATAGTGAGCTGGTGAACGTGGCACAGTGAAAAGTTCACGGCATTGTGAGTAAGGGCTTGTGTTCAGTGGAATGACAGAATAAGTTCATACCATCTGTGAAACAGTACAACACACACACACACACACACACACAGTTTAACGGGGTTATGTACACCTCTTATTATACACTTATGTACACTGTATATACCGTAGTGTTTGTGTAAATGGCCACTTACACTGTTGGCTTAATGACTACAGTACCTAAAGCAAAGCACGTCTTCAGGGATGCTTCACTCTGAAAGCTGTTCATGCTTCTTAGGTATTTTTAAAATAACCTCGTATATATATATATTTATATCAGTCACGACAACATGATTCACAAAAAGTTCAGAATCAGATACTTTTTAGCAGCAAACTGTAAACTAGTGCAGAGTTAGGGTTAACATGGTGTTCGTCCTGTAACAGTTAAAATACATGTAATCACATCACAGTTGTTGCACAGTACTCGTTACTTATTTGTCACAAACATAATTATGTGCAGTGCATTCAAAATGTAAAGTTAAAAGGTAAAGTGTCTGGATGTTCACACTATCAGCAGCTTGTTAATCCAGAACGATTTGTAACTGCCGTGGTGAAGAAGTGCAGCCAAAATAATTAAAGAAAAAGTCAAACGTGGCCAAATAATTCGAGATTTAAGGTAGTACACTGCAGATACATTGTATCTGTTTAGCACACAAAATTGCAACAATCAGGTAATGCAGTCAAGTACTAGAGCATCTCCAGACACGAGCATACTGAGAATAAGCTCGATTTGTGCTCATAATTTAATTTAAAAAAGTAAATCATCATATTTTATAATCATTCATTATTTAACATCCCTTTACATATGTAAAGTTTTTTTAATGTTGATACTGTCCGAAAAGAACTCAAACTCAAAATGAAATATCCTGATATTCTCAGTCAAACTGATGTACTTTTCCCACAATATTCCGTTTTTTAATGTGACAGTGTGATTAATCTTTAAAACGAGTAAAAAAATCCAATTACAATCTAGTCCTCATTACGTTTTTTGAGTAATGACACCAAAACTGTTCACGTGCTAACAAACAACTGATCTATTTGCTCAAATCAACACTTTAATCAAATGTTTAATTTTTAACTGTGATTAGTTCATTTGAAGAAAATGAGTTAAACTGCTCGTTACCACGTCTTTTTTTTTTTTTTTGAGAACTGAGAATCTTTTCCAGTACACACACACACACACACACACACACACACACACACAACACACACAACACACACACACACACACACACACACACACACACACACACACAGGAAGGGAACTCTGGTAATGTCAAGTAACTGAACCCTGGTCTCTGCTCTGGGGTCTATTGCACTGTCAGTGGAGGAAATCAACACAGAATCGTTCTGGAACGTCTGTCAGAAAGACTAGTGTAGCGCAGTGTGTGGTAACCAGACTACACTGTGTTACCTTTATTCTCTCAGTAATGATGTAAACACTAGGATTATAATACATTATAACAGAAGCATCAACTCAAACAATATTAAGACATTTCTCTGTTTTCGGTTGCACTCGTCCCCTTTGGCCAGTTTGCTCAAGAATTCCTGTAAACATTACACGTGAGCACTCGTCAAAACAGACCTCCCACTGGAGCTATTGACAGAAAAGGTTAGCTCTGCGTACTCTTAAAGGAAAATTCATGGCAAATGCAGTGTAGAACATAAATCTGTCTGCTTGCAGCAGCTCTGCTTTGTGCAGAAAAGCCTGCAGACTACAGTAAGTAGTGCCACCCGACTGCCCATCCCTGCTCTCGTCACCAGAATGATTGGTTTGACATAACAAGCTGAAGTAAAGAAGCGAGCTGCAAGTTTAAAACGATTACTCAGTGGAAACGTTAACGTGGGAAGGCTGAAGTACACAGACTGGGCAGGTCTGAATATTGCTTGGCTCTTTTTTTCCTTTTCATAAGTGCAGCTGGTTATAGCACAGACGGCAATGTCCACCTGTTGCTCTTCGTCAGAGGGTTAGATTTCCTCGCCCTTAGATTCAGAAGTCCACGGCGTAAAGACAGCTCCAGCGCTTAAGTGGAATGTAACGAGTCTGTCTTGCACAAAACACCCCGAGCCTAAAAAGGCTGATCTCAGATCAGCTCCGCTCATAAACATATGGGTTTGTTAAGATATTGCTGAATGGAGATCAGCTTCCTTACAGTGAAAACACACATGACTCCATGTGTTCAGGTTGTAGAGCTCCAGTTTTTTTTTTTTCAGCGTAAATAAAAAGCAAAAACTTCACAATGAAGACAAATGCAATGAGGTAGGATAGAAGTGGAGGTATCTAGTGTTTTACATCCATTTCCAGATTTCAAGTGTGGTTATAAGTTGTACCTAAACGTTTTGGTGACAAAGATGGAGCCAGTTATTCATTGAGAAGTAGTGGTACCCATCACTGTCAGAGTCATTACTACTGCAGCACGTCCAGTTCAGTAACTGGTAGTTTTCATAGAAAATAACAATCATATGTTATGTTTGTTCACTTACCAGATGCTTCTGAAGTCATTAAGTATATGATAATGGAAATGGAAGCAAACAATTACAAGGTTTTTTCGTACAAAATGGCTAAATGATGGATGTCAGAGCTTTATTACAATTCCCGTTTGTGTTGGAAGTGCTGGCAGACAAAGAGCTAACACCTAGCTCCACTGTGCCACACTCAGTAAGTGGTGGCTGTTTTGAACTTGTGGTCTTCATGTGTGCATGCCAGCTGTGGCTGCCGTAGATATATCTCTTTTTGTTCCTTGTGGAGGAAAACTTTGAGCGTCTCTGACACAGAATCTCTTGGAAGGCGCACCTGAACTCTGGACTCCTGCAGTAGATCAGGGGGTTGAAGCCTGAGTTGGCGTAGCCTATCCAGTTGAAGATCCTGAAGGGCAACTTGATGTTGTCCATTTTCCAAATGGCTGCCGCCACATTCAGCACAAAGAATGGTAACCAGCAGAGTGTAAATGTGCCCATGATGATACCCAGAGTCTTCAAGGCTTTGTGGTCTTTCAGGCAAAACCTCGTCCTTCGGTTTCTCGCCTCGTTCCCATCCTGGGTGCCGAAGCTCTGCGTCCGAATGCGACCCTCCACTCGGTCGATCTTCTGCAGCTGCCGCCGGGCTTCCTGGAAGACGCTGCAGTAGACAAACACCATTATTATGAGCGGGATGTAGAAGGAGACGATGGAGGAGGCCACCGCGTAGGGTGCGTTGGTGTTAAAGTCACAGCAGTAGATGTTTTTCAGGCAATCCTGTGCCTCTTGCTCCTCTGACACCCACCATTCCATGTGGATGGGCAGGAAGGATATGAGGCCTGCTACAGCCCACACCGCCAACACCATCCAGCATGCTCTGCGCTTGGTCAGCACTGACTGGTATCGCAATGGCCATGTGATTGCCAGGTAGCGGTCCAGAGCTATCACGCACAATGTCTCAATGCTAGCTGTGACACACAGCACGTCTACGGCCGTCCAGAACTGGCAGAAGAAGTTGCCGAAATGCCAAGTGTTTAGGAGGATGTTGCAGGCGCCAAAGGGCACGACTAGAAGTCCCATGACCAGGTCGGCACAGGCCAGAGAGCTGATGAAGCAGTTGGTGACAGTTTGTAAACGTTGGAAACGTGCAATAGCTGTGATTACCAGCATGTTGCCAAAGACGATGCCTAGGACCAGAACTCCCATCAGTATGCCCAAAAGCACCATCTCTGCATCACTGTACTCTGACCCAGTCTGAGAGGAGATATTCTCAGCTGGAGAGGAACCATTTAGCCCTAAGGACGTATTTGTGAGCACGGAGGTGTTGTCCATACTCCATGTGTTCTCTCCCTCCATGATCTACAGCATAAAAAATAACCAGCGTGAAGAGAATCAGCATGAAACGAGGGAAGTCATCTCATCAGTCAGTGTCTTACCACTAAAGATACATTAAATTACAAAGCCAAAACTTTCAACTGGAGTAAAGTCAAGTATTAAAAATTCTATCAGTCATGTACTTAGTAAGTGGTGTACTTACTCAAAGGAGTGTCCCTCACTGCTGCCCAATCAGTCCATCAGACACATAATCATTTTGTCCCAAGTCCTAAGTCCTAATACTGTTTTCTTCTTATGTACTCTTCAGCACATGGTACTCATTGGTTGCCGTGTCCCTCCTCCTCTTTCTCTCTCCCTCCCTCCGTCTCTCTCTCTCTGTCTGTCTCTTGGAGCGCTCTCCACATTTGAGCACATGAGCTCTCCAGGACTGAATGTGCCTCTGACTATCAGCTAGAGTCTTACAGCAGCTGCTGACATCACAGCCCACCAGCAGCCAACCAGAAGCTGCATTTCTGCAACACTCTAGATAGCTGTGTTAAGGAAGAGTTCTGAAAACTCTTCCACACAGGAAGTCAGTAGAAGCAGCAAACAATAAAATAAATTATGTCTCAGTTATTCAAAGTGCAAGAAACTTTGAATTTCAGTTGTGCAAAGAACCAAATCTGCAAACAATCTGATAAAAAACATTTAATGTCCTTTTCAGTCAAAGTTATCATCCTCAATCCAAACCAGCTCTCTGTTAATAATATACTACAATAATCAAATATCTCCAAAAGTTCATGAAAAGTTCATCTGTGCTCATAATTTACATATTTACATATTTATTTACATACGTTACATATGTAATAGTCTAACAATTTGAGATTCTGAATAAGCTATAAGCCAAACTGATCAACATCAAATGCTTGAAATGTCACTTAGCTGTTAAACTATGAACATGATGATGATATTTGAATTTTTAGAGATGCACTACTATGCCAGCCTGACATTTTGCCATTCACTACTCTGAGCCATTCCTTTATTCAGAGCCTCCTGCTCCTGTACCACCCAGATGGCATATCTCTGTCCTGTTCCTGAGGGAAGCCCTCGAGCCCTGGGAGTCCCTTGAGGCTCACATCGAAATGTCATCTTCTGATCTACACCAGGTTATGCCACCATGTCCAGGAAGAATCAATAATTTACCATCAATGCTCAGCTTGGTCTGATGGAAATGCACGGCACCCTGTGCAGGAATTATAATTGAAGTTAAATATTAATTAAAAGTGTCATCAGCTGTTGTGGTCTTATGCTGTGTGCCTGCAAAGTCATCTTGAGAGGTGTCATAAAACAACCAGTACAGTGATTAGTGTCTGTATTAGTTTATCAAGACAGTAAAACTGATAAATGAGGTTGACATGATGGCACCTGACATGTATCCTCCTCCTTAAACTGGACATTTTATAAACACGCAATATTTGGTAGTGATACCTGTTCATTTCAGCATTTTAAATGGCACCCAGTATGGGCAGCTTAGTGGTTGGCACGTTTGCCTCTCAGCGCTGAGGTCTTGGGTTTGAGTCCCCATCTGAGCGGAGTTTCCATGTTCTCCCCGTGTCTGCGGGGGTTTCCTCCGGGGACTCCGGTTTCCTCCCACAGTCCAAAAACATGGAGGTCAGGTGAATTGGCTACTCTAAAAAATTACCCTGGTGTGAGTGTGAATGTGTATGTATGTGTATGTATGTATGTATGTTGGCCCAGATATGGTTGGCACTCTGTCCTGGGTGATCCCCATAGTGCTGGATGCAGTCCTCCAGGCGGACGGTCATGTCTGTTTGAGAGTACGCTGTGCGTGATTGGCTGCCGCTTCTTGCCGGTGTGTGTGGTTGAGTGTGTGTAAATGGAGTGTGTTAATTGTAAAGCGTCCTTGGGTATCTAGAAAGATGCTATATAAGTGTAACATTCATTCATTCATTCAGTATACAGGACATTTGGATATTGAGCATGACGTCTGCAAAAATGAGCATATTTATTATTATTACTAACCATTAGCATCATTATTTATAATTTCTGTGCACATTTCCTCCTCTGAGCCCTACTGAAAACCAAACGTAAAGATGGAAATACAACTAATTTAAAGCATCTCCTACAGAGCATTGTCCAAAACATTCATTCTAAATGTCCAGATAGTTGATAGAGCAACAAGCCAGACTAGTGAACAAACACATTAAAGTGGATGTACAGCCTGCTGTTGAGTTATAAAACCCATAAACATTGTCCAGGAGACTAGACGTTTGGAATGAAGAGGGTTTATTCCACAGAGAAGTGGGAGAACATTCGTTTTTCATGTTTTGTACAGGAATGCTAAATGCTAAACTGAACCAATGTTTACCTCCAGTTATGCAGAATAGTTTGTGTTGACTGCTCTCAGCTGACGTCTCTATGTTGTCTTTGATAGCTTCGTTCTACAGTTTGAGGCACAATCACAAGACACAAATGAGTATCAGATATCAGCAGCTGCTCATGTGAACAAGTACATTTGAGCTGATAAAGGTGGTCAAACAAACCCCGCGGCTCATATACTCCCAACACTGAGGCCATCTTTGTCTTTCGCTCTCTTATGTACGTGTTTGATATACATGATTTTGCATGCAGATACAGAAGTTTGAGGAGAAAGGGAGATTTGTTTTTAAGCCATCCTTTTAGCCAGCGAACAGATACACTAGTGAGTAATCACGCTCACGAGAGGACAGTGTGACAACACACAGCCACAACAATCACAGCATCCGGGCAGCAGTTTTGAGTTAGTCGCCTTTCTTAAAGACACTGGAGCCTTTAGTTTTGAGAAGGGGAAGTACTACTTATGCCAAAGGATTAGCCCGGGGATCGTTTGGGCCGAAGGCTGGCGTTAGTGTTTAGGCCATGCTTACATGGTTTTGAATGACTCAGTGAGCCTGCAGGGTTTTTTTTTTGCAGAGGTTAATACAGTAATCACAGCATGGAGCTCAGAACTGTGCAAACACAGTGTACATCTCCACAGTGAGGAAGAGGTTGAGACATGAACGCAACACATCATTTCTGCAGCCCTCAGAAGAACAGTGAAGCAGTTTTGGTCTTTCCACAGGATGCCTGGTGAACACCGCTGCCACGCATGTCATCCATCCTCTTCGTCAGTAGGCTGGCACACCAGTGAGCCACTTTGTCGCTTGGGTCTTCCTGGGGAAATAGCAGAGGCATGCACATGTCAGACAATTCACTCAGGCCAGTGGCAGAGCTATGGTTTCACACAAGAGGGGTCAAACCTCAATATTGGGTTCAGGGTGGCAGTATAAACTCATGCCAGTTTGCTGTTGTGCATTTGAATAATGACTTGCACTGCCCAGTCAGCTAAGTGACCGCTGCTTAGGTCCTATAAAGCACATACAAACTGAAAATAAGACTTCCATTGACAAAATACATACAAAATACAATCTGACCAAGTATAATAAAAAGTATAATATTTATGTCTCATCTGTTTAACTTGGTTCTCTTTATCTAATTTTAGGATATCTGATGATGTTTTAGGTCATATTTGTGCAGAAATATAGAACATTCTAAAGGGTTCACAAACTTTCAGGCAGCACTGAAGTCCTATGAGTGAATTAGAGGCTGTGATATATTATATTTATATACAATATACACATTTATATATATATATATATATATATATACAGGGGTTGGACAATGAAAGTGAAACAGCTGGTTTTAGACACAATAATTGATTAGTAGGTGTTGGGCCTCCTTTTGCAGCCAATACAGCATCAGTTTGTCTTGGGAATGACATATACAAGTCCTGCACAGTGGTCAGAGGGATTTTAAGCCATTCTTCTTGCAGGATAGTGGTCAGGTCACTACGTGATGCTGGTGGAGGAAACCGTTTCCTGACTCGCTCCTCCAAAACACCCCAAAGTGGCTCAATAATATTTAGACACAAAGACTTGCTGTCTTGGTCACAGATGCACCAGCAAGACGTGCAGCAACAATTTGTCCTCTTTTGAACTCTGGTATGTCACCATAATGTTGTGTGCATTGTAATATACTATATAACTGTGCTCTTACCTGCTAACTGAACCTTCACACTCTGCTCTTACTGGTGCAATGTGACATTAATGAAGATTGGCCACCAGACTGGTCCAGTTTGTGTTGGCCACCCATGTGTTAATAATGATTTCTATTATTTATTTACTTTTGGTCTTCTCTGCTTGGGACTCTGAAGGGCAGGGCCTGGGGCAATAACTCACTAAACACCATTTGTAGACCTTATAGCATCACTAAAATGCTCTTATGTTCAGTTAAAATGACTGATTTCACATTCACTCAATAGCATGCGATAGACTATGAATACATCAATCATTAATCAATCAACTGCTGAATAATCACTAAAATGGGTGACTGGTCAAATATACCACGTAAACCATTGTCCAGATGTTTTTAGAAATCACTTTTATTCATGTTGGAAGTCATAGTGATAGAAACTGATAGATGGTGGTTTGGTGACTGTTCTGCTCTCATGTCTCACCAAATTGCCCGTAGAAAACCTCTGATAATGAAGGGCACGACCACATTAAGCTGTCATGTACTGACCAGTAAAGGGCCAACAAGAGGTTAATTGGGCGGTACAGAACTGACATCTGACACAAGCTGTGGTACCTCAGAGAGTCTACATCAATGCTGTGGATAAATGTTCACGCATCTACCACTGAGGCATGTAGCGACTTCATTAATTTCTTATTTGGACTCGAGCAGATAGAACATCATCACAGCAAGTGAAGGAGTAATGAAAACAGATGAAGCCGCACTTCTGTCAATTAAAGATAAAAGCTCAAAGCGCTGAGAATCAATCAAGAACATAAACCCACAGCACTTAAGAGATGAACCAGAGACGAACAAGTTGCCTTTTAGGTGTTCACTTAAAATGTCTCTCCTCGTCTCTGATGAGATTTTTTTTGTTTCTCATCACTCATTTAGGGAAATATAATAACGAAAGGTAATGACAGCCTGTCAATGAAAAAAGACGAGGACAGACTCATTCAGGCAAAGTTATTAAGTCTGAGAAAGTTTAACGTGTAAAACTCGCAAATAATGACATTTTACCTGAAATACAGCGTGTCTGATTAATGTTAAAGCTTGTTAGGAGATCATTTAACATATAACTGGATGTTGCTTTTATTTATTATTTTTTTTTGACAAATTCATTTATTTACATCAACTAAAACTTAGAAATGTGGGTTTGAGAGGAAATGGTACAGATGTGGGTTTAGACTAAAAGTTAGAGAAATGGATTTGAGATTAAAGTTTGGAGATGTGAGTTTAGGACTACAGTTTAGAGAAGTGGTTTTGGGACTAAAAGGTTAGAGATATGAGTTTAGGATTAAACTTTAGAGATGTGAGTTTGGGACTAAAGATCTGTGAACTTTATCAGAGAGTTGCTAATGACTCATAAGACAGTCTACCTAAAATAACATGTAATAATCAATATGAAGTAATAATAATAATAATAATAATAATAATAATAATAATAATAATAATAATAATAATTATTATTATTATTCATGTCATGTCATGTCACACGCCGTCATCGCAGCGCGATGGTAGGCTGCACAGACGAATCACTTCCCTCCATAATAATAATAATAATAACAATAATAATAATAATAATAATAATAATAATAATAATAATAATTATTATTATTATTATTATTATTATTATTATTATTATAGCAATAATAACAATAACAAAAAAATTGATTTCACATTAAAATCAGCTAAATGTGTGTTTTGACATTTTAGAATTAAGCTGATGTTTGGTGTTTGTTCCACATCATGTGATCGTGGTTCTGTGTAAAGGTTAAGAGGGGTTAGCAAGGCTTTGCTAATCCTGAGCTGGGTTTGTTTGTACCTCTCCATTAATGCAGTGTTTAATAAATATAAACATGCCTTTTAAACATATATATCATCCAGATGTACAGCTCAGTAACAATGCATCTTTATTTGGCTGATCCATCAGAGTTTATATAGCAGGGTACTGTATATGCCAGTCTACAGTGTGGCATCACAACATTTGAATATCAAGAGATATAACCATATTCAGAAAGGTTCATTTTAAGTCTTTTTGTTGTTTTACTGTTGATTAATTTGGCTTAAAAGAATCAGAAATCCAGACTGAGGTTTTTAGAATATTTCATTTTGAGTAAATTACTATTAAAAGAGTATCAACATGAAAACAAAAGAGAATTGAAATGTCACTTTACGTGTAATAAATATAAAATATGACAGCTTAAATGATGAGCACACGACCATTTCCACTGTATTCTAATTGTCAGACATGCACTGGTGCTGCCTTTCAGACAGGTTTCCTTTGATGGAGCGAGTGTACCATGTCACTGAGTGAATATTAAAGATATAATGAGAAAGGTAATGCTGACCTAGTTCACAGCATGGATGGGCGAGATGGTCTAGGAAGGAAAAAGGCAGGTCATTTCCTCTCAGGCCGCTTTATGTACATGGGAGACTGTGGCGTTGGGCCAGGTGTGGGATCAGAGGTCACTGAGAGCACACTGAGACAGAATGTGTAAAAGAAGCTGGAGATGTGAATGAGTGGTGATGTTAATGTGGATCAGTCTTTAGTTTGAGTAGCTGTACTCTTTACTCATTCCACATCACACGTTTCATAAAAAATGTACTGTCACCTGACTGCGCTCAGCAATCCGTCAACTCTAAGATGTGGAAATGCACAATGTAAGACGAGCAAGGCTTTCTTTGCCAGCTGGGAAACCAAGTTTCTGGCATCACTGTTAAGGATGTGCGGCTCACTGAGCTTTTATCTCGTTTATCCACATCTCATTTTACATTCGTGCAAACAGCCTCTGCTCTGAGACCAGGCTGGGAAGTCATTTTTTAACTGGCAGTTTCCCAAAGGAAAGAACAATCAGAAAGGAAATCTCCTTAACATCTCACTCATTCTCCAAAACAACAACAAGCATCTAACCAGAAGTGCATTAGTAGTGGATTAGTACCTATAATACAGTATATACAGGTTCAAAAATACAACTATGAATTAAAGATTATGTTACAAGTGGATCCAGGTGTGTACAGATTAACATATTATGGCTATGATATACAGATGACTATGATACAGATGTTATAGTTCAGGTGTGTACAGATTATAATATGTATAAATAAACTATCGCATTGGTACCGTATAAAATAAATGTATGTATAATTGTTGCAATAAAGTTTTTACAGGATGACATTTATTAACAGTATGTACAGTGTGGTAAAGTGAAAACGTCCAGACCATCGAGAGACCATCTTGCGTCTCTGCTTGTGTTTTAGTAGAGATCGCTAAAGTCTCACAGTGTTCTCACACTTGAAAAAGTCTCAATAAGAACTCAGAGTCTTCTCAGAGTGATGTGAAGAACCAGTATCATTTGTATCATATTGTAACCCCACATTCTGTTTCTCCTCAAGAATTTAAGAGGTTTCTTTTTAAAAGAAGCTACCTGAGACATGGACGAGCAACATTCGAGCAATAAAATGTTCTGGATTTATTTTCTATAACATTGAAATCTGGTATAATTTTGCACATCTACTTTACAACCCATTACCTCCACATCAGAGAAGACTTTCACTGCACTGTACCACCTCTTCTCAATCTATGAATCCCATCACACACCCCACAGGTATTTATAGCCCAATACAACACCACCTCAAACACTCAACTGTCCTAAATGAAAAATGTGGAACCATGTAGATAGTTATGGGCAAATAATTGACTTGGAGCATCTCCAAAACAGCATGTGCTCCTGGTCCAAATGTACCAGACTTGAATCTGAATGTGTATCTTTGGGATGTGCTGGCATGGAAAGTGAAACTGTGATGACTGCTCCCTCTAACATCAAAGGTTCTGTTGCTAATGTACTGGTGCCACATACATACCATCTTCAGTAAATCTCAATAAATTAGAATATTAATAAACCGTTTATTAATGTCAGTAATTCAGTTAAAAAACTCATATATTATACAGATTCATTACACACAGAGTGTTTATTTATTTTATGATGATTTTGGCCAACAGCCAACGAAACCCCAACAGTCAGAATCTCAAATCATTGGAATATTATATAAGACCAATTTAAAATGATGTTTAATACATAAATGTAGTTCTACTGAACAGTCTGTACAGAATATACACTCAGTACTGCATGAATTACTGCATCAGTGCAGCGTGGCATGGAGGTGATCAGCCTGTGGCGCTGTTGAGGTGGCATGGAGGTGATCAGCCTGTGGCACTGTTGAGGTGGTATGGAGGTGATCAGCCTG
>BRDA01002167.1:0-13033 GCA_036984385.1 Crenuchus spilurus
ATCTGAGCGGAGTTTCCATGATCTCCCCGTGTCTGCGTGGGTTTCCTCCGGGGTCTCCGGTTTCCTCCCACAGTCCAAAAACATGGAGGTCAGGTAGATTGGGTACTCTTAAATTGACCATACGTCTGTGTTTATGTGTATGAATGCCCACGTGTGTGCACCCAGCGATGGACTGGCGCCCTGTCCTGGTCTTAGTTGGGATCTTAGAGGGACTAACCACGACCCTGATAAGAATTAACCGGATGTGATAATGGATGGATGGATGGATATATCATTTCCAAATTAATAAAATATCTATAAAATATTATCCATCTATCCATCCATCCATCCATCCAAAGCCTGGTCATATAGACATAGATAAAGGCATCATGATTTTGAGATCGCCCCAAGCAATCGCCATTGGCTACTTCTTCCGTCACATATAATAGATTAGACACATTTATCATTGACGAGCGCTTTTCAGTGAAGAAGTCATCATGGTCCCAATGCATACAGACTAGCTCACTAACAAATTAAGCAATCAAGCAATCAGACAAATAATGATTTACTGTATAGTTCCCAGTCTGAATGGGGTACAACTCTCTTTTTCTCCATCTTTCTCTTTTTCTCTACATCTCTCTCTCTCTCTCTCTCTCTCTCTCTCTCTCTCTCTCTCTCTCTCTCTCTCTCTCTCTCTCTCTCTCTCTCTCTCTCTCTCTCTTGTCCTCTTGCTCAGTGTGAGACAGAGATCGAGCGTGTGCGGGAGCAGCTAGAAGAATACAAAGATCCTCCCCTCTCTCTCAGCCGCCTCTCGCTCAAACAGCAGAAGTTCAAGAGCTTCAGAGAGTCTGCCATGGTGAGCGTTTGAGTATGAATCAATGAATCACTGTGTTTGATTATATCTAATAGAATTACTGTCACATCTAATGTATGGCTATACAGATAGTGCTGTTTTATGTACGTTTGCTTGTATATGTTTGTGTTTGAAGGATCTACACAGTGAAACTCTGGTAGTGCTGGGAGAGATTGAGAGTTGGTCTGACCTGGACTGGTCAGGGCTGGGGGTGGTCCTTAGCCGTCTTCCACCAATCAGAGAGAAAGTCAGAGACATGTCACACTGTCTTTCTGACTGCTGGACACAACTGGACAACACACAGAGACTACTGTCCACTCTTACTGAGGTACACACATGTTATACTCACACTCACAGAACATGATTAATAGTCTAGCCACAGAAGCTCCGCCCACACATAGGTGGGAATGCTGGCCATACAGTCAGGATTCTGCAAGCTGCATTCTGATTGGCTGCACTGTCTGCACTACCAGGTATTGTGCTGATCTAGCTTGGATGTGATTCAAAGCCAAACTTCAGCCTTAAGCTGGGTTTAGTCTACACAATTTTTACTAGTGGTTGACCGACATGGACTTTTCATTGGCCAATACAAATATTTAAAGTGCAAGCTGGCTAATGGCTGTTATACAATGCTGATGATATGCAGTTTTTGCATTTAAAAATATAAACATAAAAATTGTTGTTGACTTCAGGTGAAATGGCATGTTTATCATTGAGCTCTAACATTCTACAGCAGCTACACTGATAAGACGGCCTGTATAGTGGTGACACTGACACTAGGGGGAGCTCTAACATTGTTCTACAGTAGCTACACTGATAAGACTGCCTGTAGAGTGGTGATACTGACACTAGGGGGAGCTCTAACATTGTTCTACAACAGCTACACTGATAAGACTGTCTGTAGAGTGGTGACACTGACACTAGGGGGAGCTCTAACATTGTTCTACAACAGCTACACTGATAAGACTGCCTGTGAAGTCGTGATACTGACACTAGAGGGAGCTCTAACATTGTTCTACAACAGCTACACTGATAAGACTGCCTGTGAAGTGGTGACAGTGGCACTAGGGGGAGCTCTAACATTGTTCTATAGCAGCTACACTGATAAGACTGTCTGTAGAGTAGTGACACTGACACTAGGGGGAGCTCTAACATTGTTCTACAGCTGCTACACTGATAAGACTGCCTGTAGAGTAGTGACACTGACACTAGGGGGAGCTCTAACATTGTTCTACTGCAGCTACACTGATAAGACTGTTGAGTAGTGACACTGACACTAGGGGGAGCTCTATCATTGTTCTACAGCAGCTACACTGATAAGGCTGCTTGTGTAGAGTGGTGACTTTGCTATGTCCTCTTTCTGCAGGCGTCCCAGTGGTGCGACGTGGTTTCCTCGTCATCGCCCCTCTCCTCCCCGTCCTCTCCACTTTCCTCCCTCCCCCCAATCCCACCATCTCGTTTCCAGGACGCACGGGCTTTGGCGCTGGAGCTGGGTGGCGGGGCTCTGCTGGACCTCTGGGCGCAGACCCTGGATCGCTATCAGCGGACATTGGCTCACTTCAAGACCAGAGTTCTCCAGACAGAGCGCAGCCCACCTGCTGCAGCCCAGGGACAGGAACCTGGTACAGCCAAGAACCCGCGGACACCTAGCTCTGCTGCCACCAGCCTGTGGGAGCTAGAAGGCGAGGTGGAGGGAGAATGGGGCAGCGGGGGCGAGGGAGGTCTGCAGTCCTGGGGGTCACTGGCTTCACTGTTTCGGCCACAGAACTGCTCCACTCTGAAGATCGGAGAGGAGAAGAAGAAGGAGGGAGCAGGAGTTGCTGCAGGAGGAGGGAAATTCCTACAGAACCTGCTCAACCCAAGCAAGAAGAGTGTGAGTTTGGGAATGCATGTACAGTCATATGCAAAAGTTATTGCACCCGCACATACACACACTAACACAGCACCACCACATCAGTGTCACTGCAGTTCTGAGAATGAGCCACAGCTCTTTTTAACCATGTTGTGAAAGATAGAATAAAGGTAGACGTCTGTTGCTTCAAATTGAACAGTATATACTGGAGTAAACTGTGTTACACTGTTGCTGTTTTAGCCCACTGAAGCTCCTCTGCCTCCCAAACCTCCTCGGAAGCGCCACCCAAGCTTTGACCTGCAGGCCCTGCTGGCGCCGAGGCGAGCCACCGCGACCGTGACCAAGCCTGCAGAGGCTCCGCTCAGCTCAGGGAGCCGGGCCTCGCCGCTGTCCTGGCTGGGCAGGAAGGCTGTTGCTGATCCCATCCTCACAGCTGGGATGGCAGCAGCTGTGCCAGGATGGAAGGATGCTGGAGGAGGAGGAGGAGGTGGTGTAGGTGGAGGAGGGGTTCTGATCCGAGGAGTGGAGGTCAGCAGTAAGGAGGTGGCTGATCATACGGGACTGACCAGGCAACACGTGCTGCTGGGCAGGACAGAGAGAGAGATGGGTGGAGAGAGGCCTGGCACTACTGCACAGAGGTAGGAGGAGGGTTCAGTAGTATATAATAGATTATAACCACCCTTGATTTGGAATGAACTCGGGCATAACAGTGGTACCAGAGAGGGTACCCACGACTCCGGCAAGTGGTACAGAACCACACAGTAGACCAGTTAACCTCTATAATGAACACAACAGCAACGAGGAAAATATCAGTCACGTGGCATCTGTGACGGGTCAAGTTCATTCCAAATCAGGGGGGTAGCCATAATATTGTCATATGACTGTAAAATACAGGACTATGACTCAATAGAATAGGACTAAACATGAACCTGTAGGCACCATGTCTAATGCCAGGCGAGGGCATGAGGGCCCAGCTTTGGAGCTCTGGTGGTGATCATCCAACATCCTGGTCTTAATAACGCTCTTGTAGCTGATTGCAATCAAATCCTCACCTCTTCCCTGGACATTAGGGAGAGTTAATTGGTTTTGTTTGGACAATGATGATGTGGATTAAGGAGAAATGGTGTACATTTGATTGCTCAGTGAGTGCAATATTTATAGTCCATATTTGATTTCTTTCTCTTCCTCAGTAAGCTGTACCTGCAGTGGTGCAGGCTGGTGAGCTCTGAGAGACAGTACGTTGCTCTTCTAAAGGCTGTAGAAGAGACCTACCTCCCTCTGCTGGACAGCACAGATGCCCCGCCCTCTCTCAGAGGCAAGGCCGAGTCGCTTTTCTCCAACTGGAGCGACCTGGCCACTTTCCACTCACAATCACTCCTCCCCGCCATGGAGGGCGCTCTTTCCCAGACCCTACAGCAAACGGACTGCTTCAGCAAATATGTGAGTACCAGCCTGTCCCAGGAGCTGCCAGGCTAACGTTGCTAACAAACACTAGAACTCAATAGTCACCTACATTAGCTCAGTTGTTCACTCAAAGCTCATCCAGATCTTAATGAAGGTCACACAGGTGAGTCGACGTGGTTTTGGACAGTTGTGTCCAGCCGTGGCACACCCTTTGCCCTGCACATCATTGTGCTGCACTGATCTGACACACCCACCTCTACTTAAGCTGGTTAGTTGGATCAGGTGACCTGAAGGCTACAGAAGTGAGCTTGGGACTGAAAGTTCACTCCCCTTAACAACAGGACACAGGTGCACCCTTACGAGGGACCTAACCTCCAACTGCAACCACTCTGGGCACCAATGCCACCCTAATGTGTGTGTGTGTGTGTGTGTGTGTGTGTGTGTGTGTGTGTGTGTGTTCACTGCACACATGGAATAAAGGTGGAGGTCACATTCCTATGTGTGTAGCACTGCGGTGAAAGATGTTTGTGGGCACCACTATTATGGTGTTGGGAGGCTCAATGTACAAGAAGTCCATTCTCAGTACATCTTCTGAGGTGCTGCCTCCGCCATGCTTCATAGATGTCCTATTTTCATGTCCTGTTGGACATCAGTCACATCACATCCTTTGCCCATGATGATCTGCTACAGCTGACTGATGTGCTCGCTTATATACAGTACGTGACGTCCCAAGCCGAGTTCATTCTAAACCAAGGGTGGTCATAATATTCTATTACAGTGGTAACCCTACTTACGAGTTTAATCGGTGCAGGAGCCGAGCTCGTTAGCTGGTTTGCTCGTTAGCTGGATGCATTTTCCCCATAAGAATACATGTAAAACTGATTAATCTGTGTCAGCCGGCCAATATACAGTATACTTTAATATGCTAAATAATGTGTTTATATGGGTTTTTTAAAACATAAACGAGATGACGTCGTGTAGGCTGGCGGCTAAGGAGGAGAGGAGGACGGGCGTACGTGTATGGCATGGTTACACTTATCATATGAAAAGTAAAAGTAAAATGTATCTAACTTTCTTGTTCACTACCTTTTGCTTTCTTTGCGTCACTTTCACTAGCACTTTCACTTTCACTGGACAGCGGTCAAAGGTAATGACTGACCTCTTCTTCTACGCTAGCATCTAGGGGATGCTACGACCGCAGCGCCCCTAGCGGTTGGCATACTTGAACTAATTTACGCTACTCGTTACTTGGAATTTTATTCGTTACCTGGAACAAAAATATTCCAAGATCTTGACTCGTTACCTGGAATATTCGTTAGTAGGGATGCTCGTAAGTAGGGTTTCCACTGTAGATGATAATGACCACATTCTAATGAAAGCCTGTTTGGGGTTTTGTGCTGTATGTGAACCTTTCTGCCTGCTTTCGTTCATGTTGTAAGAAATGTGTTACAAAGCCCAGAGACACCTGGTGTGGGCCAACATTTCCACACGGTGGAACTAACATCCACGCACAGCCGGACTGGCTATGAAAACAAAGAGCAGAGAATAACACACACACAGACGTATTCTCTGCTCAGCCTTTACTCCACTATATCTTTACAATAACATTAGTTTGCTTCATGGTTAAGCATCTGCTTCTTGGAAAGTTATTAGGGGTCTCCCCCCGGCTGACCCCAGGGCCCTAAGTAACCACTCGGGTCACTTTTCAAGTCAGAGAGTCTCTGCAGAATTTAATGGGAGAAATGCAATATCATTGAGACTGTAAACAAGCCAGGACTGAATAACAGATGGTCGGTCTCTCTCTTTCTCTCTCTCTCACTCTGTCATTCATGCATTCACACATCCACACACTAATAGAGGGATCCGTTCCTGCAGTACTCCCACTACATCCGTATGAAGCCGGAGCTGGACTCCCTGCTGGTCAGCCAAGCTGCCGATTTCTTCAAGGTGAGCATCTCTGTTCACCTGTTTGAAAGTAGTTCTGCTGTGCACTTTTAGTACGAGCTGATACAGCCATTTGTTTGCTAATGAGTGTAATGAAGTGGAAGATCACTGGGGATTCCTGGGTGCTGCTCTGACAGTGCCAGTTATAGCCACCAGGGGGCTCATAAAACTGCAGCCCACATTAAAGCAGAGGCATGGGCTAACTTTCATTAATCCTTTAATTGATGAAATGCCACTTTGGTAGACAAGATTATGATGCATTACATAGTGTGTATTCACAGTAGAGTACAGTACTCTGTACATTATGATATATTACAGTGTATCTACAGTAGAGTACAGTTAACCTTTGCACATGACTCTATGTGAAAGATATAATGTGTTGATAATTGAGTCTTAATTGGATTATCTAAGGAATAGAGGAATTTTGAAGTCTATCACTCTTGTGCTCTCTCTCTCTCTCTCTCCAGGTGAAGCTGTCGTCTCCTCCTCCTCTCTCGGCCATGTCGTTTCCTCAGTGTCTTTCAGCTCCTTCTCAGAGGCTGCAGCATTACTGTGAGATCCTTGAGGAACTGGGAGGTCTAAACCCCGCCCCCGACTCCGCCCTCTCCATTCTCAGACACGCCCAGCGCCACGGAGAAGACCTGCGAGCCAGCGACCTCATCACAGGCTGTCCGGTGAGAATGCAAATGGACAGATGATTATAGTGTTTGTGATTAAGTGTGGACGTGAGTGGAATGATTCATGTATAGCAGTGCTGCCCCCTGGTGGCCAGTGGGCTGTACAACTGCAGGTTTTATATGTGAATGGACACAGTTCACTAGTTTACATTTAAACAGTGGTAATACCTGATGTCTGTGTGTGGGTGTGTGTCAGATACCTGTTGCTGAACGTGGGGAGCTGGTGCGCCAGGGCGAGCTGTGCGTGTGTCTGTGCGCGGGCGGCCGCAGGAAGAAGACTGGCATGAGGAGTGTGTTTCTTTACCAGCATTACATCATCTTTACCAAACACAAAACTCCCAGCGCTGGACGAAGTGTGTACAGCTTTAAACACAGCATAAAGGTACACACACACTAACACTTGTGTTATTACACTCAATGCTGGGAGGTTTTATACCCCTCTAGCCCATGCCTGGCATTAAGCACTGTGCAAACAGGTTCATCTTTAGGCCTATTCTATTAGCAGTACTTCTCTACAGGGACTAGATGAGCTGTTTGCATTTTTACATCTGTGTCAACGTAAAGTAGCTGTATGCTTTCATGAGAAGGGGTGTCCACCAACATTTGGACATATAGTGTATCTCACGTCACTTGAGAGGCAGACCTGTGCCTCCCTCTGGTGGCAGAGGGCAGTACCACAGACTGGCTGGTCACCAGAGGGAGGCAGAGAGCTGCCCTCAAGTCTGTCTGACTGCAGAAATTGCACATGTGGTAGATTTTCTTATTGTAAATAATTAAGTTCAGCTGTACAGGAAATGACAATATCTTCTGCACATTTTAGGCACCGTTTAAATTTTTCTGAATTTAAAACATTGTAAAAAGTTAAATACACAATTTTTAAGGTGTTTTAAGGCTCTTTCCATTTGTCTGTCCTTCTCTCTCTCTTTCTCTCTCACTCTCTCTCTCTCAGACAGGAGAGATGGGTCTGACTCAGAGTGTTGGAGAAGAGGGTCTGAGGTTTGAGGTGTGGGTGAGACAGACGTCTCGAATCAAAGACTGTCTGACCCTGCAGGCCTCGTCTTCAGAGCAGAAAGAAGCCTGGACCCACGACATCGCCCAGCTCCTGTGGACACACGCCATCCATAACACAGGCAGGTCCAAAAGGCTGACCTTTAAATATCTCACCTTAAGCTTCTAAAGAGGCTCAGCACAAACTCAATATTCACAAATAATTATCATCATAAATGTATCTAACTTAAACATAACTTCTCATTAGTAATTCATTATTCATTATTAGTCGCTAATGCACTATAGTTCTGTTTAGCAACCACTCTGCAGCACTATCACAACCACTTAGCAACATCATAGCAACCACATAGCAACCATATAGCAACGTCATAGCAACCACTTAGCAGCACCATAGCAACCACTTAGCTACATCATAGCCACCATATAGTAACCTAATAGCAACATAGCAACATAATAGCAACAACATAGTAACCTAATAGCAACATCATAGCAACCACATAGTAACATCATAGTGACCACATAGCATCCACATAGCAACCACTTAGCAACATACTGTGATAGCAACCACATAGTAACCTAATGGCAACATCATAGCAAAACATAGCAACATCATAGCAACCACAATGCAACCACTTAGCAACATGATCACAATCACTTAGCAACATCATAACAACCACTTGGCAACATTATACCAAACATTTTCCAATCATGTAGTGACATCATAGCAATCACTTAGCAGCATGACAACTGACTAGCAACCACATAGCAACACCAGTGCAACCAACCCAGAAACCATGTAGCAAAATCAGTTGCACAATATTGACCCTGTAGTAACAGCCTACAGTTTAACTATGAGTCAGTTGTTATTTCTGACCTTCTGTAAATTGTCTTATCAGCCTGATGAAATGATGTGATTTTATTTCAACACAAACATTGAGTATGATGACAATACAAGTCTCTTTATCTTTATTGTCTTTAACGAGTCCTTGATACTTCTGCCTGATTAATTGAGAACTCCTTAATTAATGAGGACTTAAATAATGATGCTTTTCTCTTACTGACCCAGTTCTGTATGTGTAATT
This sequence comes from Crenuchus spilurus, assembly GCA_036984385.1. Lineage (NCBI taxonomy): Eukaryota > Metazoa > Chordata > Actinopteri > Characiformes > Crenuchidae > Crenuchus > Crenuchus spilurus. The sequence continues at coordinate 8,800 of BRDA01002167.1, forward strand.
AAGAGAGCAGTAGAAGTAAGTTTAATTATATTAACTGACAGTGTGGGCGCGGAGCTGTTGCGTGGAGACGGTAACTGAGAGGTGTTTATAGATCGTGTTGGTGAAAAGAAGAGGCATCTGTTCAGATCTTCACTGAACATGAAGGTCATCGTTGTTCGGGTGCACTGAAAAAGCCTCATCATGCATTTAGGTTTTAAGAGGTAAACTGTCATCATGGGCAAAGGACGTGATGTGACAGATGTCCAAAAGGGCTGATAATAGTATACCTATGAAGCATGGTGGAGGCAGCATCTCAGAAAGCACTAACTTTGTGGGATGTTGTAGAGCTGCTGTAGTGAAGGTGTACTAGAATGGACATTGGAGGCCTCCCAAGAGGGACACTCCTGCCAGAGGGGAAAGATGACTCCGTAAAGTGGTACAGAGCAATCGACTCACCACAGTGTACTATGTAACATCTTTAATGACCAGGAAAGTGTCGGGGATCACCGTGATTGTGTTAAACAAGGCCATGATGCGATTTAAAGTAGAAAAGTACATTTACAAGCGTGTTTTGTGTTTTTTTCGGTGTATAGAGTTGTGTCTGAAGGAATCTCTGTGTATGGGAGTGTCGAGTAAGCTGCTACTGGACGTGACAGGAGCTCCAACATCTGAGTTGGACTCGAGCTTCAGCCTTAATGACAGAGGTAAAGTGCATCTCCAAGTGATCTACTGTGATTTATCGCTGTTTCTATATTTACACAGATGAGCCAAAACATTATGACCACTCATAGATGATGTGACTAACACTATTTATCATCTCATAACATGGTGTATGTGATGGTCTGAGAGACACCCACTGGCCACTACATTAGGTACACACAGCTGAGGTAAGTAAATGCTGGTGGGCGGGAATAAGTGATGTCATCACTGTCTAACTAGTGCATCTCAATTATTTGTTTTATAAGGGTGGATGATGGTTGACTACGTAAACACTGACTAGTTAAATAGCTAACTAGCTGTTGCGACAGACCTAACATATTGGTCATAATGTTTTGGCTTGTTGGTGTATACATGCTGTATGTTAAACATGTTGTCCACTCAACTGGGAATTTGGATTAGAGTTTTTTTTGTTTTCCCTGATGGACAAATGAGACTAAATCTCTCTCTCTCAGTTCAGAGCAGCTGTTCTGACTCCTCGTCCGTGGGCAGTCAGAAAGAAGGTGGTTCTCCTGCCGTTGCTAGAGATCCAAAGAAAAGTTTGGCGCAAAGTGGCCACACACAGGTCAGAGGGCTATGCAAACTTATTTAATACTTACATTATCTGTTCTTGCCGTTCTTTCTCAGTGTTTCTCACACAGTGTTGTTTTGCATTCAGAACTCATCGCCGTCCACCTCTGTATGAACATCATCTCAACCATAAAAGTTAGTCTCATTTCTCACAAGCCTACGACTTTTTACCTTCACGTTCTACTTAAACGTTGCTTTCTGACTCATATTTCTTTCTGTTTCTGTTCTCCCTTTTCAGCAGAATCAAGAACCTTCAATGGACATTCACTGGATGTAGGGATAACTGGACAGATGTTGAAGTGAAAGAGACTGGAAGGACAATAAAGCACCGTACAGTATTTCAGGGTTTGGACTCATTCCCACTAAAGGCCGTGTTAGACTGTGGTTCTCCCCATCGGGGAACTGATTTCCAGGTACTGAAACATGCAGCGGTGTTACAGCCTTTAGGACGCCGCTGCCTTTAATGGATCAGCTGCTTAAAGTGAATCTGACTCCAGGATTTGAACAGATCTTAAAGATGATATTCTGCCATAACTTCCTGTGAGTGGCGGTGATTTTGTCCCTTTTCCTAACACCTAATTATAGGCCTAATGTTATCCTGCTGTACACATCACTCACTGTTACCTCCCGCTATCTTTAGACTTCCTCCTCGGTCTCAGCTTTATTGGTACTCAAAGATGATGACGGGCAGGGATAATGTTTTAATTGTGCTTTCCAATTAGTGTCAAGCCAATTAATATTTTAATATTTACCCATTTTCTCCACTTTCCTCAGATGTAGCCGATCAGTCAAAATTTTCTTAGAACTTTGAGCTAACGTTTCTAACAAACACTAGAACTCGTTGTTTTTGGCAAAATGCATCAACAATACATGTCTCATCCTTTTGAAACCTCATCCAGATGTTATCGAAGGTATCACAGGCTAGGTGATGTGGTTTAGGGCACAGTATGACTGACAAAAACATGCAGCCGTTCACTTGTATAACTGTGAGATTTTATCCTTGAAACAAAGCTAAACATACCCCAGAAACCTTAAAGGGACTGCTTTTCAAATATGTATACTGTAGGTTAAATTGAATTATTTTTAGAATCTATTTAAATATATTTTCTGCCCGTTTATGTGATCTGCCAGTCAAATGATAACAACATGGTAATTCAGCACATGCCAGTGGAGGATTAATGGACGAGAAATGTGTGAAAATGTCCATTTGGTCTCTATAAACAAAGAGCGCTCACATGAACATAGATCCGTCACCTCACACCTATCTCATGAATCTAGGAACTTCTGAATGAGTAAAACAGAGTGTCACCTCACATTAGTTAAGCTTTAGAAATAAAACCGCATACAATGTCTAAAAACTGTAATGAGCAGTGTGTAGCCAACACATCTGTTTATTCAGTTCTGAGCTCAAAAGTCTTGACTAGAAATGTTTAGAGTGTTTTTTCACAATATATCAGCACATCTGAAAATAGGTTTTGGAAAGTTTTAAGTTCAGAGCAGATTTAATCAGAATATAGATTTATGACACTCTTACTGTTCTGACACTGTTGTTGCTGAGTTTGTGCTGAACAAAAGCCTGTGTAACACTTTGTAAACAAATAATTTTAGATGAGTGTAATTTGACTCCAGAGGGTTAAAGCTCATAGTAAGTCATATACTGTGAGCTTTAACGTACTACATCATAAACCACAGCCACTAACCTTCATTAACATCTGCCTAAGATCTGACAAGGTTGAGAAAAGATTTGGTGATATTGTTTTTGCAGAAATGACTGAGGTATTTTCGGTGACTATTGAGATGTTGTATTAGCTTTGCAGATGCAGTTTTAAACTAAAGAAACTAAATTGGGACAGTACAGTGAATGATGAGTCCGAGTGGAAGAAATGTATCTAATCCAGAACATCCATCACTGGGCTTTTTAGGTGACTATTGACATTTATTGAGTTCTAAGCAAATGTTTTGTGTGATCGACTACATCTGTGATGGGTGGGAAGTAAATGTGATTTCTGGGTGACCCATTCTGTTAAGCCTGATTGCACAGAATTTTGCAGCTGTGCTCTATCACATCAAAGTGAAAGTGATCAGAAGTCACAGGAGAAGTCATCTTTGAGGGAAAGCTCCGTTTGCTGTGCGGCTAAAACGTTAGATTTTAGTCACTGTGGCTTTCGACTCATCGCCCTTTTCTTTCGCAGATATCCTCCTCCACTTCTTAGAGCATAAAAGTCATGCTTTTGTGTGGAGTGTGCTGAAGTAGAGCCTGTGATGTTTTCACTTCAGTGAAATAATGATTAACACTGAGGATCTGAGGATGTACAGTCATCCATCAAAAACTCATATTTTATATTCATTACACATAAAGTGATATTTCAGCCTTTTTTTGTTTTAATGTTGATCAGTATGGCTTATAGCTCTAATCAGTCACAGTAATATGATGGTCAGTAGTAGTGTTGGCACTGTGGGCAGCTGCTGGGCATCTCCATAAAGCTTGTCAGCAGATGGAAGCATGAAGTGCTCTAAAATCTCCTGGTAGCTGTTGACTTTGGACTAAACACAGTGGACCAACAGCAGCAGCTCAAAGCATCACAGACTGCAGAAACTGCACACTGGACTTCAGACAGCTTGGACTGTCTTTATCAGACTCTAGGAGCTGATTTATAATGAAATGATGACTTGGGTCCAGTTCTGGTCCTACTTAGTGCAAATAACACACTTCTGATGATGTCTCTGCTTCAGGCGTGTTGATATTAGTGGCAGCTGTAGCTCTGAGTGACTCATGAGTCATATTGATCAACATTAAAACTAAAATATGTCACTTTATGCGTAATAAGTATAAAGTTTATGACTGTTTACCTTTACAAACACACCAGGAGACAAGGCAGGCGAGTCTCATAACAGGAAATGTCATTTTTTCCTTCATTAAAAAGAAATAAACAGGTTTGAGTTTGAGGAAGGTGACTTTGGCGAAGGA
>BRDA01002168.1:17315-30767 GCA_036984385.1 Crenuchus spilurus
AAGCGCTTTTTAATGTCACAGCAGGGTTAGCAATAACAGACATAAAATCATTAATCCCTAATCCCCGGTGAGCAAGCCAACGGCGACAGTGGCAAGGAAAAACTCCCTCAGAGCTGGAGGAAGAAACCTTGGGAGGAACCAGACTCACATGGGGGACCCATCCTCCTCTGGTCTGCTAATTCTAAGTGTGTGATGAATCATAATCATATGATCTTGTTGTAATGTTCAGGTGAACTGATATGGTGACAGTAGTGGGACAGGAGTGATGATGATAGTGGGTGCAATGATAACGGCCAGAAAGTCCATTTGAACTCCAATGTAGGCAGTAGAGTAGGGTATCTGGAGCAGGCCACAGTAGCTGGTCGTTGGTGGGCATCTGATCCAGGGAAGCATCATGGAGAGAATAGTAGTCAGCCTTCCATCAACCTTGAACCGGACCGGTGGGCAATCACTCACTCGCAAAGAGACAAAAAATTGAATTAGTTCTGTTTGGATTTATAGAGCACAAGGATTATGAGACATATCAGAGTGTGGCTATTGACTCCAGCAGAACTATCTAAAACAGCCTACCTAAAAGGAGAGAGCCAGAAGGTAAACAGGCATGGGAGCTCCCCGGGACACTGGCATCCCTCTGCTCACCGTCAACAAACCTGAGTGTATACAATTAATACAATTAATATTTTCATTGTACATCAAAACAAAGCATCTTTAGACAAACTCTGCATCCAAGACACTACTGATGAAGCCAAAGGCAAGGAAAACTCCATAAGAGCAAGAGGAAGAAACCTCAAGAGGAACCCAGACTTGATGGGGGAACCCCTCCTTCTGTGGTCTAATTTGTGTGCTATGGGGCCCATGGCTAATGGGGGCCCTAGGCATCTGCCTACTATTGCCTTGGGCTAAAACATCCCCAAATTCACCCAGCAGTGGCAGAATCAGCTGACAGATAGAGAGAGTAACAGGCAATTGTGTTGATTTTAATAAGTCAATAAGTTGAAACTTATTTTATTTGTGTGCAAACAATTAAAACATTTGAATCATGTTATCATCCATAAATATTCAGAAAAGCCAAAATCAGTGTGCTGTTTGAATTTATGTTAACGGAGTTAAACTTGTAAGTAAACTTGTCTCTGATATATTGTGAAAAGTATTGGGACACAATCTTTTTTAAGAGTGTACATTTGTTGGAATACCATCCATGGAAGGCTTTTTGGAGGATTGTTGTGAGGATTTGATTGCATTCCACGGCAAGAACTTTTGTGAGGTCAGGATGTTGGATGTTCTCCATCTCACCTCATCCCCAACTCATCCCAAAAGTACTGGATACAACAGATCGATACTGGGGGCTTTATACCCCTCTAGCTCATACTTGGCATTAGACATTAGGTGAATAATATGCCTGGGGTTTAAGATTGTAGGTACAAAATCATGCCAACAATATGTTTTTTTGTATTTATTGCTCTGTATCTGCTCACCAGAGAGTCTAAAGGTCTTCATTGAGAAGTTCTGTCTACGAGTAAAGCCTAGTTTATAAAAGCCATCATCATACATTTGCAGAAGCAGTGATGTTTTCTCATTCAGGGTAAATTGCTGCTACAGATTTGCTCCTGCTTCTAATGGAGTGTATCAAAACAGCAAAAAAGTGGACAAATGGACACTCTTTGGCTATGGAAGGAGGGGCAATGGTCTGTCCCGGTCCAAGGGGGAGATAAGAGGGCCTCCTAACAGCAATGACGATTACTGGGTTGATGAAATTAGGGGTCCTCAGTCTTGTCACAAAGTGAGGGGGTCTCTCTACGGCTGTCATGCTCCAGTGCGTCGGGGTCATGGCTGTAATGTTCTCTACGGGGGAAGGAGAAATGGATTGATTTCAGATTTTTTTTTTGACACAACTAAACTCCAGGCTGGCAGCACATCATCCAAATCTGTTTCGTCCCGAAGGGCCTTGTGATGCTATTGATTTGTTTTTTATGAGGAGATGTTTTACATCAGTGCTTATTGTGAATAATTGAAGAGGTTCATTGCAGATATACAGTCTTTTATAGCAGGTATATAACACGTTTGGACAGTTTTTCAGTTTTATTTCTCTAATAAAGGTGGTGTCAATCATTTTATAATAGCAGTGTTTAGCATATCAGCCATAACTTTGTTTCTGCTCTCATTCAGCTCCACTGAGCATCGTCTGTCTGTTTCTCTGTATACTTTATTAGCCTCCTTCATCCTGTTTTTCATTGGTCAGGACTGTCACAGAGCAGGTATGAGCTCTGCAGTGACACTGATGTGGTGGTGGTGGCGTGTCAGTATGTGTTGTGCTGGACAAAGAATAGTCCACTAACATAAACTATCCATCCAACAGCATCCTGTGACCACCAGTGAAAGTCTAGAGGACCAATGTAAACTGTGCAGCACCAGATGAGCTCCAGTCTCTGACTTTACACCTACAATGTTTACTGATAACGTAGGTTTATGTAATAGTGTTAAAACAGCGCTAACAGTGTTTAAAATCTCCAGCAGCTCTGCTGTGACAGATATAGCACAACACACACTAACACCACATCAGTGTCACTGCAAGGCTGAGAATAATCCACCACCCAAATGATACCTGCTGGTGGTCCTGACCATGTCTGGATCTGGTGCTGGGCGGCTAACATTGCTAACAAATGCTAGAACTCAATATCCATCCATCCATCCATCCATCCATCCATCCATCCATCCATCCATCCATCCATCCATCCATCCATCCATCCATCCATCCATCCATCCATCCATCGCTAGCATTGCTAACAAATGCTAGAGCTCAACAGTCACCCAAACTGCATATCAAAATATATCAACAAAAGTTTTTCTCAGTTTGCTTAAACTACATTCAGGTCTAAATTAAGGGCTCAGAGGCTAGTTTCTGTGGTTTAGGACACAATAACACTTTCTGTGAAATCACTACAATCATTACAGACAGCAGCAATTCTGAGTCATTTATATAGTTGACATAAGTGGTGGCCTAAAGGTTAGAGAAGCAGATTTGGGACCGAAAAGTTGCTGATTCATGCCCCAGAACCAGAAGGAATATACATACATGGCTGAAGTGCACTTGAGCAAGGTATCTATCCCCCAACAGCTCCCTGAGCACTGCATGCGAGTGCTCACTGCTCCAGGTATGTGTTCACGCCCCCCTAGTGTGTGTGTGTGTGTGTGTGTGTGTGTGTGTGTGTGTGTGTGTGTGTGTGCTGTGCACACTAGTGTGTGTACTGACTGCAGGGATGTATAACATTCTTCTTCAAATCTGTGTCCTAAACCACATCAATGTGTCTGTGAGACCTTAATTAAGATCTGGTTGCTGTGGGAGATGTAATTAATAATAGCACATGATTCTTTGTGCAGTGTTAGTTTAAATAGACGGTCTATTGTTGTGACTTAGAACACATTTAATTACCAATTTATGCAGAAATCCAAGTCATCCTAAAAGGTTCACGCACTTTTTCTTGCAACGGTTTCACCGTTTCATGGCTCTGATGGTTCTGGCTGAATCACTCATTTAATTTGGTTTTGGAACAAAACCTTTCAATTACAGCAGCCTTAATGGAGTTCAGCTTTTATTGGGAAATTACAGTTTCAAATCAGTCACGACAAACTTTATCAGTTTCTCTTTCAATAAAAATGACAAAAAAATCCTTTTGAACTCCCCTCGTGCCCACACTGGCTTTGGGGGTCTTTTCATCATCACCCCTTGCTGCCCTTTGAAATTAGAGCAATGTCTTCATCCGTGTTCTTAATTAAATCAGGGAGCACTGATTATAAATTTTTTCTGCATGCGTTTCTAATCGCAGATGTGCTCACAAGACATATTTAAATGTCAATCAGCCACCACAGATCACTGAAAGCCTAATTACGCACAATTAGTTAACTGTCATATGCAGTAATTACTGGAGTGAATGGACAAATTAAAAGGAAATTTAATTGGATGCTCTTAATCTAGCAAAATGTACTTTAGCTGTGTGCGTGGCCCACCGTTAAAATTGTTTCAGATTTGCTGATTATGTGGAGAATCCATCTTAAAGACACTAAAAGTATTGCATTACATATACAGTAGACTCAGCAAAGGTGGGACATTTTTGGGATCCCGGTGAAATCTATATATTCACATTTTCTGATGTTTTTTTTCTAGCTTCATTTGTACAGTATAGACCCCGGAACACCATTATGCAACTTTTTTTCAATTGCAGGAACAAAAAAAGATGTTTTTAATTGATAACAATTAAAAAAAAAAAAATACAAGATTTTGGCAACACTTCATAATTCTGTGGTCATAGTTAATTGGGAGCTAAACAAGAATGGATGAATAGTGCTGCATTAACACCTTAATCAGTACCATCGACTACTGCAGAATTCTAATTAATTACTCACTAGATAACAGTAAATGATTACGGCAGGTCAGTTTTAATTACACACTAAATAGTCTTAAAGCAGAACTATCTGCTAAGAAAGACTTAATAACTTTAAAATACTAATAATTAATTACTAATTACATGAACGTTCATTAACGTCAATATTTAAAGCATTTATTTCTGAAAGCACAGTGCCTGTCAAAAGTTTGGACACACCTTCTCATTCGGTGTTTTTCCCCTACAATGTAAATAAAAAAAAGTAACACTTAAAAGTGTTAAACAAACCAAAATACATTTTAGATTTTACTTCAAAGTAGACACACAACTGATGTCTCAAACACATTAAGAGACAAGAAATGCAAGTCATGACCTCTTGACAAGACACAGCTGTTAACTGAAAGCCATTCCAGGTGACTACCTCATAAAGCTGACTGAGAAAATGCTGCATCTAAGCAAGAGGTGCCTACAGTACTGTGAAGAATGTAAAAAAAAGAAAAACACTGAAGATGTGTCCAAACATTTGACTGTTACTATAGTTTGTGTTGCAAAGCTGTCAATTGACTATTCAAATGTTCACGCTTCACTCTTGTCGAGTCAGATTTCTGTTTGTGCACCAAAACCAAGATGCTGACGAGCTCTACTGCATCAGATTGTTTAGCTTAGCATCTAGCTAATCAAGCAACTCTATCATTATTTTCATATTTCCAGAGACATTATATAGAGACTGGTCAGAATATGAATGAGAAAGCTCGGAACACTCAATATGGCATCTGATTGCAGAGAAAGTCCCGCCCACCAAGAAAAACAGCCAATCAGCTTGCTACAAACATTTTATTAGGTATTTTTTTTACTGCAATTAAAAATAATATTGAAGATGGGAATGGTGGACTCAAATAAGATTGACATTACAACCAAACTGATGATGTAAAAGTCATGAAACCCAATGCTAAAGTTTAAGTTTAATTTGATTGGTTTAAATAAGCAACAGAGCCTAAAGCTTATTGGGCCCACTTTACCCAAATGTCCCTCTTTTACTGAACATGATACCTTCATATGAGTCTTTACAAGAGATGACAAAACATCTGCCCTCTGCATTCATACATTCATCTTAATTATGCAAATAATGGATAAAAGTAACCACTGTGATCAAAAACCCAAAAATAACATCAGCAAAGACATATTAATGCTGACATCTGCTTCTGTCCAAATGTCCAAATGCAAATCATCAGTGTAATGCCTTCTAGTGGCTGTTATTGGTATTAAATGTGCTTTCATTAGTGACACTCTTAGTTTCGGTCACTACACAGTCCTGAAACCTGCAGTGAGTGTACAATGTCACTGATTTGTCCAGATTTATGCTTGTAAAGATAATAAAAGGAGAGTTTAGTCTCTTAAGGGTCTGTATGTGGACTCAGACTTTCTTCTTGTATATTAATGCAGCATAGATTACACTTATTTTATAGTAGTTACTGAATAATAAGTGTTACATTGAAATAAATAAATAAATAAATAAAAATAAAAAAAATAATTTAAAAGAATTATATATATATATATATATATATATATATATATATACTTACAGTTTCAGTCAAAAGTTTGGACACACTTTCACAGTCATCCAAACTATGAAACACATATGTAATTATTTAGTAAACAAACAAGTAAACAAACCAGAATATGTTTATATTTACATTCTTCACAGTAGGCACCTCTGGCTTAGATGCAGCTTTCTTGGCATTTTCTCAGTCAGCTTTATGAGGTAGTCACCTGGAATGGCTTTCAGTTAACAGCTGTGTCTCGTCAAGAGCTCATGACTTGAATTTCTTGTCTCTTAATGTGTTTGAGACATCAGTTGTGTGTCTACTTTGAAGTCAAATCTAAAACATGTTTTGGTTTGTTTAACACTTTTAAGTTTACTACATGATTCCCTATGTGTTCACTCAGAGTCTGGATGACGTCAGTGTTTATTTACAGTGTAGGAAAATAAATACATTGAATGAGAAGGTGTGTCCAAACTTTTGACAGGTACTAAATGAAGCTCCATCATTCCAGAGAACACAGATCCACTGCTCCACAGCTCAATGATGGGGATTTATACCCTTCTATCGCACACCTGGCCTTAGACATGGTGCCAATAGGTTCATGCTTATCTGCTCCAGAGAGTCCTGTTCTATAGGCAGTACTTCTCTGCAGGAACTAGACAAGCTCTGTGCATTTGTGTCAGCAATGGATGTCAATAAAAGCAGCTGAATGCATTCATTAGAAAGGTTGTACACAAACATTTAGACATTTAGTGTACGCATGAATTACTTATACTGAACGTATGTTACTGAATGTTACTGTATTCAGCATTTCCAGAGAATCCAAACTGCACTAGGATTGAACATCTTTTCAACGAACAGTAACGAGACCACAAAACGGGAGAAAGATTCAATCCTCCTCTCATAATCATCTGACAAAACAATTCATTCTATCTCACCAATCAAATGCTCCTGATTAAATCTGGTCCAGAAGGTTCAGTATGAAGTGCTTTGGCAACACGCAGCTCTTCAGAATGAGCCGATTGATATGATTGACTTATGCCAATTAATAATTCATTTATATTAAATCCCCCAAGTGCTGGTGCCAAAACTCTGTGGCAAGGCCATTACTGAGGATGTCATGAGCGTTTCAGCCAGTTCAGCTCAGGACATCAGCACAATCTCTGCTTCAGTACCACTGTCTGCCTGCTGGCCTTTAATAATATCGTATAAAATTTATTTAAAAACAAATACAGGGTACAAACACCTGAGGTTTATCTCCAGTTCTAGACCTTAATATTTACATTTCAATTTACAAGTTTATTTCCTTGAAGCTGGAATATTCAAATGAGAACTTATTTAATTAAATGGATGTGTGTTATGTATCATGGTACATTTTTGTAAGAATGTTGGTTTGAGAGACGTTTTAGTGATTTTTTTTATAGAGTCAGCTGGGTTAATTAGGTAATAATAATAGTAATGTTTGTTAGCATCATGTCAGCTGTTATGAGGCAAGGGATGCAGGAGGAGATGGACAACAGCTTGGATCCAGAAAAGTGACTTTATTATAACAGAAAACACACATAGACACTGTGTCTGTGGCTGTGGCGACACTGAATGACAGACAACGACTGAAACGCTGGGAAGCAAATGTAATCACATGGAAAATGCAATCAGGGCTGTGAGCAGACAAGAGACAGGTGTAAGCTCTGATACAAGATGTGACATGATGTGGCTAGAGGTGAAGACATGACAACATAAACACAGAAGCACATGGTGACACAACGACAGGTAAACACACACAGAACACGTGACAGACATCGATGAGGTAGGGGGCGTGGGCAGGGCAGGGCATGCGTCAGGGCCACACATCATTAGCCTCAACAGCTCCAGTTTTAGAGAAGCGAAAATGGGACTCCAAACATGTCTAGGCTGATTATTAACCACATCTGAGAACCATTCTTTTAATAAGAGTGAGGCATGTTCAGCTCTCTGTTGTTGACTCTTTAAGAACAGTCAGTCAAAACTAGGCTACGGTGGCAAAAAATAACCCCTTCAGTTCCTACTCTGAGATAAAAATGCTGAAATGCTCCTCAGTATGCAGGCCTGGAATCAGCCAGGGCTTTCTTTCCAGAGCTGGTGTAGCTTTGGAGGGTCAGAAGACTCCCTCCCCATCTTGTGGATGACTAATGCCTCGCAGGCCTGATAGGCCATAAACGACTGTTTGTTTGTTCTTTTCACTTGAGTAGGCAAAATGCTAATCATGCAACTGTGCCGAGTGGCGAGTTTGTCTTCATGATAAGGATTTAATTCACTTCTTTGTGTGCGAGATAAAGCAGCAGCATCCTTTCCATTCCAGCTAAGCAAAAGGACAAAAAAAAACAAGCATGAACAGGAGTGTGAGCAGCATTAGCATTCCCACTCAAACACGCTCGGACGCAGAGATAGCCCGCTGATCGATTCGAGTGATCCTAAAGCACATAAACATGCAAGACGCCTTATCTTTTTCTTTGTTTCTTCACTTGGAATTGTCACAGTGTGAAATTACTATGTAGATAGATGCTCAAGCATGGGGTGAAAAGATGCAGCCTCGGTACCCAAACAGCCAGACAACAGCAACAAAATCGTTCAGGAGTCCAGTAACAGGAAGCTTCTCTGTCTGACCTGAAGAGACCACTCTGGCTCAAAGCTATTATTGATTTTAACTTTTAACTTCTGAACATTACAGTTATGAATGAATGTTACACTTATATAGTGCCTTTCTAACACCCAAGGACACTTTACAATCAACACACTCCATTTACACTCAACCACACACACCGGCGAGAAGTGGCAGCCAATCACGCACAGCGTCTCAACCGGCGACCGTCCACCTGGAGGACAGCATTGAGCACTAGGGGGAGTCAACCAGGAGAGTGCCAACCATATCTGAGGATACACACATACATTCTTACACACTATCCAGAGCGACGTACAGCAGTGTTTTGTCTCCATTAAGAGAATGATCTCAGCTAGTACAGACAGGTTAGAGTCCAAACTAGTCTTCAGTTACGACACTGTTAGAACTAAACCATCACTAATACCTACAAAGAAGGAAAGATACACAATTATACACAATATAAGAGCTTTACAGCACTACAATAAGAGTTTAAACTAGTGCTGCTTAAGTGCTCCACAAAGAGATGCTCTTCAGTCTGTGTGTGAAAACTGTAGTCGCGTTTACATTGACCATGAAATTAGAATTGCGAATAAAAATGTGCTTAATGGAAACATGACAATTTAAAAAAAACACGTTTTTTGATAAAAGTCTTTTGCGCTAAGATGAGGTGGTTTTTCAGTCGTATCCAAATTGGTTTATATCACAAAAGTGTAATGGAAACACTCAAACTGACTTTTTTTGCATTAAGGGAGTCACGTGATCAACAACCGGACGTTTCTATTGGCGAAAAAGACGATGAAGAAGAAGACAACAACAGAAAGTTAGAGGATGAAGATGCCGCTGCATATTTGGAATAACGAGGAGAATCCTTGGACAATGTGCAGCTGCTCCACTAGAGATCTCACAGCATCACAAAGTTCATTAAAAGTTGAGTGTCATTCTAAAATGTTGAATCCACAGCTCTTCTGTAAAACCATCGACTACAGTTTCCCAAAAACGCCGCATACGTAGCCGCTCCCAAGTATAAGGGGCTTGTCACTCCAAAGCCTCGATAAGTCGCCGTCTCCTCTGATGGCTGATGATGAGCACTAGTGCCGTGGTAGCAGTATGTATAAAGCTGAAGTATGTGTTTACATCCACTGCCGCCATGTTTGTAATGACTTATCACGAGAACAAACATATTCACACGTGATTTTATAAAAGTATTTCACATTTAATGGAAACACCACAACTGAGAAACTTGTTTTGCCGAATTGTTTTTTCAACAAAACAGAATATCGATAAAGTTTTGCGCAAAACTGCAATGGAAACGCGACTAGTGAGGGACTCTGCTGTTTTAACAGTCAGTGGGAGTTTGTTCATCACGTGACTTGAAGGATGGTGGGTCAAGTTGAATCGTACTGGAAGTTCGAAGGGTCCAAAGTGCGGCTCGAGACTTGACCATTGCATTCAGGAAGGGCGGGACTGGTCCATTTCTTGCTTTGTAGGTGAGCATCAGGGTTTTGAATCTGATGTGAGCAGCTACAGGAAGCCAGTGGAGTGACGTGAGAGAACTGGGGTTGATTGAAGACCAGCTGAGCAGCTGCATTCTGGATCAGCTGCAGGGGCCTGATGGCTCTTATAGGAAAACCAGCCAGGAGTGAGTTGCAGTAGTCATACACATTCATTTCCACACAGCAGGGTCATTTAGAGAAGCCAATTCTGCTGATTTCCATGTTTTTGGACTGTGGGAGGAAGCCCATGCAGACATGAAGAGAATATGAAAACCCAAATGGGGAATTGAACCCAAAATTCAAGTTAGTTACGGGCTTATCTGCATTGCTAACTGGATTATTTGTCATACTTACTCCATTTCACGTGATCATGTTTTTTTCATCACATCATGTTATTTCACATGTTTTTATATAATTTTTTTTCACATGATTTACATTTTTAAAACTTAGTTTTTTTCATATTCACTTTTTCCTCAAATGACCACATTTTCTCAACGAATGCATCTTTTTTCACATGCAATCTCAATACTTTTCACACTCACACGTTATTTTAAAGAGCGTGCTTTTTTGTTTTTTTCACATTCAGGGAAACGCGTCAATCTGTAATAATCAATGGTACGCTAAAAGCTGCCGAGAGATAAAAATACTGGATCACTCCTTTAAAAATCTGCTTGTTCTGCTTTTCTTGGTATACATGCAAGAGATTATTCACTGTTGTGACTACATTAAACTTCAAACATGGGCATGGTGTCACAATAATATACCAAACTCAGCTAGCTTTAATTTCCACACTGATAACTTTCAGTAAATCTTTGCGTAATACATTTAAAATTGTAGCATCTGCAAAATCTCAGAGCACATGAGCCTTCAGTATGACAGGTTTTCGATTTTAAAAAAGCTGCTGGCTTTACCTATTCATCTGAGTAATATTTACAGTCACTTCTGATTGCCTATTGATATTGAAAGCAGTGTAATATATTTTCATTAGCATAGAGCAGGCCTTGCTTGGCTCGTGTTCCTCAGGCTTTTGTGCAATGCTCCATGCCAAAGCTTTTACTCACAGAGGCAACTAAAAATGTCAGAGTACCACTTTAGTGATTGAGCATCCCTAGTTAAAGGACACGAGACCTTGCATGACTGACGCAATCTTATATCTGGGCTGCATGCTGCACAGTTGATAATATGAATGCAAAACCAAAGCGATTGCATTACGTTTTGCGCTCATTTAACAAACGACCGTGCCAGAAAATGCTGTCCTTCTACAAATTAAAAACACTGTTTCTGCTTGAACTGAGATTATGAGCGAGGCCACAATTTCATTTCAGAATTATTTGGCTCTCAGGCTACTTACTCCACTTAGCTCATTTATTACAGAGTCTGTGGCTAGAAACCATCTTAGATGAACATCCCGCAGCATCTCATCGTGGTGTAGTTTCAGAGGTGTCTGGATATTTGTGACCCTGCTGCGTCCCTGGCCATGCCCCCTGCCTCGTCTTTGTCTCGGTTGTGTGTTCTGTGTATGTTTAAGTGCTGTCAAGTCTCCATGTGCTGTCTGTGTAGCTTGTTCACGTCCACATCCCATGTGTTGTCTTGTATAAGTACTATAAGTGTGCTTTAAAAGCCTTCCCAGTGTTTCAGTCCACGTCCGTCATTATATTCTCTACCCCCTGTCATGGAGTAGTTTATGTTTGTCTCTAGTTCACAGCCACAGTGTTTGTATTATAATAAACGTCATGTTTTTGGATCCACTCTGTTTTCCTCTCCTCCTGCATGCACTAACTGGATTAGCTTCAACATTCCCATAATTGGAATGTTTGATTTTTATCTAGCTGGGAATATCATACTGGGCTTGAGTTTGCAGGCGACTGTCTACATTGACAACTGGCCACTGTTTAAGTGAAATGAAAAGTTTTTATAACTTTAAGTATAACTTTAGCTGACTTAGCATTACATCACCTGTCCTTTAACACCATCCAGTTCTTTTAGACCAATGGATCTGCCTATTTTCTTCCACAAATTAATCAATTTCTGCTGATCCCTGTGATCCTCTCAGGAATAGGCATATAAATGTGGATATTTTCTGAAACACTCACTGCACGTCTGCTCATATCGGTCCATCTTAATATGACAGGCTAAACACAGCTGCACAGAGTAACCACAGCAGCACTCCGCATTGAATTTCTATCCAATTAAAGTTTGCAGCAACTTTTTAGTGATGTATCTGATCTACCTCTGACACCCTAACAGACACACATTTGTCTCTTTATGTCATTTTTGTTGAGTGACACTTCTTGCCTGGTCTATAAATTGGCCTTTACACTGATATACTGTCATAGGCACCAACTGAGGTTCAGCACTGGGGAATACAGGCACTTACACTTACAAGCGCATTAGTGAGGTCAGGATATTGAGCAAGCTCTATCTGAACAAATGAAATGAAGTTGACCAAACAAAACACAAAATATCTGAAGTTTTAAATGTGCATTTTCCACACAGTCCCAACCATTTCTCATTTAGTGTTGGTCATCATTCAGTGTCATAAACAACATAAGTAAGTCTATGAGATAATGCTGATTACTGCTAGATTTTTAAACAGCTGAGGCAGGTATTTAAGCTCATATTTTGAATACTGTTCATTAGTTCACATTAGGTGCTGTTACATAACTACAACAACCTCGTAACTCCACTACAAAACTAAAGACACCAAACGTCCAATCAGATCAGTCACAACTGAGGTCATCTTTATCTCTTTCGCTCAATCTTTGTGTTTGCTTGTCTCATTCTCTGCTTCTTTCATTTTTCATTCTTTCTTTCATTGTTCTTTTTTCTTTCTTTTGCTCATTCTCCATTATGCTCTATATTTCATATTTTCTTTCTTTCTTTTTCTTTTTTTAAAACTTTGTTTCCTTTGTTTTTCTGTGTTTTAAATTTTTTTGTTTTTCATTCTTTTTCATTTCTTTCTTTCTTTCTTTCTTCTTTTTACATTTTTATTTAGTTTTTCATTCTTTGTCTTTTTATTGCATTTCTTTCTTTCTGTCTTTCTTTCTTTTTGTCTTTTACATTTTTTTCTTTCATTCTTTCTTTTTACTTTTTTTATTTTGTTTTTCAATTTTTGTCAGTTTCTTTTGTCGTTCATTTCTTTCTTTCGTTCTTTCTTTATCTCTCTCTCTCTCTCTCTCTCTCTCTCTCTCTCTCTCGTTCTTTCTTTCTCCTTTTAGTTTTTTATTTTGGTTTTCATTCTTTGTCTATTTCGTTTTTGCATTAATTTCTTTCTTTCTTTTAGTCTTTTTCATTTTTCTTTCTTTCTTCTTTTTTACTTTTTGTTTTATTTGTTTCATTTTTTTCTTCTTTCTTTCTTTTTACTTTTTCTGATTTTCTTTCTTTCTTTAATTACGTTT
>BRDA01002170.1:0-22457 GCA_036984385.1 Crenuchus spilurus
TGATGTCATAGACTCTGAGGTCAGACTCGCCACCATTTGCTATTTGAAGTCTGTATTAAGTCCTCAACCCCCTCTGAGGAATCATTGGAGAGAGTTTCATTGGTCTCAAAGAAGAATACTGAGGCATTGTTCAGACAGGCAGCTCAAATCTGCTTTATCTATATATCTTTTTTTTGAGTCAGACAGATTGACACACAGAATTACTTTTCTCAGCCAGTCTTAAGCCTCATTTTAAGGTTATTTACACTACAATAATGTCCTGTTCTGATCATGTTGTGGTGCATGCAGTTAGCAAATTTTGCCTTACCTCACCAGTGTTTGCCAGCATGTATCATTATATACACTACTCAAAAAAATAAAGGGAACACTAAAATAACACATCCTAGATCCAATGAATAAAATATTCAAGTTGAAAATCTTTATTTATTACATAGTGGAATGTGTTAAGAACAAAATAACATAAAAATGATCAATGTAAATCAAAATTATTACCCTTCGAGGTCTGGATTTGGAATCATGCTCAAAATCTCATACCACCCTCATGGA
The DNA here is from genome assembly GCA_036984385.1 of Crenuchus spilurus. Lineage (NCBI taxonomy): Eukaryota > Metazoa > Chordata > Actinopteri > Characiformes > Crenuchidae > Crenuchus > Crenuchus spilurus. Next base: position 547 of record BRDA01002170.1, read on the forward strand.
GTCTGTTTCTGACAGTTTGAGCAGAAACATGGATATTAGTGCTCTGCTGGAGGTCATTTTGCAGGGCTCTGGCTCTGCTCCTCCTGTTCCTCCTTGGACAAAGGAGGAGGTAGCGGTCCTGCTGCTGGGTTGTTGCCTTCCTACAGCCTCCTCCATGTCTCCTGGTGTACTGGCCTGTCTCCTGGTATCTGCTCCATGCTCTGGACACTGTGCTGACGGACACAGCAAACCTTCTTGCCACAGCTCACATTGATGTGCCATCCTGGATGAGCTGCCCTACCTGAGCCACTTCTGTGGGTTGCAGACATCGCCTCATGCTACCTCTATGGTGAGAAAACTGACAAAATGCAAAAGTGACCAAAACATCAGCCAGAAAGGATGAGAACAGAGAAAAGGTCTGTGGTCACCACCTGCAGAACCACTCCTGTATAGGGGTTGTCTTGCTAATTGCCTCTCATTTCTACCTGTTGTCTGTTCCATTTGAACAACATCAGGTAAAACTGATTCACAATCAGTGTTGCTTCCTAACTGGACAGGTTGGTTTCACAGAAGTGTGGTTGACTTGGAGTTACATTGTGTTGTTTAAGTGTTCCCTTTATTTTTTTGAGCAGTGTATCATAATATAGCAATAAATGTGTATAACAATAGTCTGACCATACAAATCAAATGAAATCATGACAATCAGTCTTACAATCTGATTTAACCAATCAAATTTGCCCTGCAGTGTGAACAAAGCCTTACCACCCGAGTTCATCATATATCTATGTGCCTGATAAACGGTTTAGCAATGTAGTGGGATCTTCCTTCCCATTAACAATGTGACCAAATAGCATTTTTTGTGATTCTTCTTGTATGCTTTCAAGTGTATGTGTCTGTTTTGTGTTTAGCCCCTTATCCGTTGCAGTCTAGCCTGTCGAGACCTTGTGGATGAAGCCAAGAAGTTTCATCTGAGGCCTGAGTTGCGCAGTGAGATGCAGGGACCTCGTACCCAAGCCAGATTAGGTTAGCTCCTGCACATGTTACTTTTTGTCTTTCTGCTTAAAAGCAAAACTAAAGAGTACTCTACATACACCAAAAAATTGCATTATATTAATGGATCACAACCAAGCTATGAGGAATCAAATTCACCATTAGACCCGAGTCTGCTCTATAGCACTTTTGTTCCTTGACTCTTGCACTGTGAAGCTTTGTCCAATAATCATTAGTGTATTTTCTTATTAATTGATTACAGGTGCCAAAGAAGTGCTGCTGGTAATTGGTGGTTTTGGCAGTCAGCAGTCTCCCATTGATGTTGTGGAGAAGTATGATCCCAAAACCCAAGAATGGAGTTTTCTGCCTGTGAGTATGCTTACTGTATATCCATTAGTAGAAAAAGGCTACATTTATAAAACGTCTTAATATCACTGCTCCTGATATGTACACGTTTGTGCAATGTGTAACAAAAAAATTAAAAACATCATATCCACAGTAATATAATACAGGTGTGCTTGAAAGTTTGTGAACCCTTTAGAATTAATTTTTCTCGATATATTTGACTTAAAACTTGATCAGATTGTCACACAAGTCTTAAAGTAGATATAAAGAATTGGGACAAGCAAATTAGACTTGGTCATTTATTTATTGAGGAAAATGATCCAATATTACATGTCTAAGTGACAAAGGTTTGCGAACCTTTACAATGAGCAGATAATTAGAATCAGGTGTATCATGGCATGAACAAAGGAGATTTCTGAGCATCTTAGAAGAAGAGTTCTTGATACTCCTCAGGCTCAGAAATTGTTGCAAAACCATCTGTAAAAAATTTAGACTCCACCAATGCACAGTTAGACAGATTGTGTACAAATTGAACAAATTTAAGACCATTATTACCCTAACCTGGAGTGGTCGACCAACAAATCACACTAAGCTGTAATAGTCTACAATGTCACAATGGTACCCAAAGTAACCTTCATGAGTACACATTCAGGAGAACATTGAACAACAATGTTGTGCATGACAGGGTTGCAACTAGAAAGCTATGGCTCTCCAAAAAGAGCCTTGCTGCCCATCTGCTGTTTGTGACGGATCATGTGGACAAGCCAGAAGTCTACTGGTACAGTGTTTTTTAGACGGATGAGAAGGAAATATATATTTTTTGTTTAAGTGAGTAACATTATGTTTGGAGAAAGGAAAATGCTGCATTCCAGCATACAACCCTCATCCCACCTGTGAAACACGATGGTGGTAGTATCACACTTTGGGCTTGTTTCCCTGCATCTGGGCAAGGACAGCTTGCCATCATTGATGGAACAATGAATTCTAAATTATACCAGCAAAATATCCAAACGTCTGTTTGTGAGCTGAATCTCAGGTGAAGGTGGGTCATGCAGCAAGACAACAACCCTAAGCACACAAGGTGTTCTACTAAAGAATGGTTAAAGAAGAATAAAGTTCCTCTTTTGGCATGGCCAAGTCAAAGTCCTGACCTTAATCCAGTAGAAATGCTGTGGAAAGACCTGAAGCAGGCAGTTCATGGATTTCTTCAAGTTGATATGCAGGAATAATCAGCAGTTACTGGTAATGTTTAGTTATTGAGGTTGTGCAGTTATCGCTGCACGAGGGTTCACAGCAGATACTTAAAGCAAAGATTCACATACTTTTGCCACTCAAAAACATGGATCATTTTCATCAAAAAATAAATGACCAAGTCTAAAATGATTGTCTTATTTGTTTAATTTGGTTCTCTTTATCTACTTTTAGGACTTATGTGACAATCTGATGAAGTTCTACATCAAATTACAATTCTAAAGAGTTTGCAAACTTTCAAGCACCACTGTATGTTACTGAAAAACAGAACCACAGCTTCAAAATGCCTTTGTATTCTTCACAAGAGATGCACATGCCAGAGGAAAAAGCTGCAGTCATATGATCCAGTGTTATCTTTTCATTGCTTTGTGCACTACACTTCCTGAGTTTTTGTAGGCATGTGTTCTGCGGGAGGGGGATAATCATGAAATAAAGTCTGTGAAAGAAACTTTTCCATTTTGTAGAAATAATATTCTAATTTGAAGCAATTTTATCACATTTGGTGTGCAGTTAGCTGAAAATGGTCTACTATAAAACATGTACCATGTATAATTGGAAGCGTGTTGCTTTCAGCGATTAGGAGCAACATTTTTATGAGCTATCTCAGGATCAGAGGCTCACGAGGCAAGAGTGAGAGGAGCTCAAAAAAGGCTTTATTGTGTAGTATATTGTCTTAAAATGTTGCATATACTAATCCATCTCCAGAAATCTGAATATTATGAAAAAGTTCATTTATCTTCATAATTTAAGAAAATTAAAAAGGTAAACTGTCATATTTGATTCATTACATGTAAAGTAACATATTAAACATTTGTATTAATTAATATTGATACTACTTGAATAGTTATTTACTCAAATTTGAAATTCTTTGAACAATTTTGGATTCTTATTTTCTTGAGCTTATAAAGCCAAACCAGTCAACAGTAAAACAACAAGGCTCACAATATATCACTTTATGAGTAACAAATTTAAAATTAATGTATAATATTCTACTTTGTATAATATACTGTGTAATATTCTAATTTGTTGATGTGGCACTTGAACCACTCTCTACAAAGACCTCTGTAATACTAAAGAAAATCAAGTGTTTTTTGCTTTGACCTTTACCCCTCCAATGTGATTTCATAATAAAACGTACTATAAATAGGCTAGAAGTCATAATTCCCAATTAACTCTTCAGCCACACTGTTTTACTTGTGCTGTCTAGAAGCCATTTGCATATGGGGAAGTTTTAAAGTTGTACAAGATTGTGAAACTTGTCCATTTCTGAAAATTATAATATGAAAAAGTTCATTTGTGTTGATAATAATTTAATTAAAAAAGGTAAACAGTCATATTTTTTTCCACACAAAGTGACACATCTGAAACCTTTTTTTTGTTTTAATGTTGATGGACCCACTGATCAACAGTAATGCAAAAATGCCTGAAATGTCACTTTATGAATAGAATATAAAATCTTCTCTTAAATTTTTTTAAATGAATTTTAAATGGCAATCAACTTTTCACAATTATTTTTTTATGTGGCACTGTATTTCCAGTCTTTTTTCTTTGTGTTAATATTTCAGAACATTGCACGAAAGCGGCGATATGTTGCTACTGTTTCCCTAAATGACCGCGTATATGTGATTGGAGGGTACGATGGCCGGTCACGCCTTAGTTCTGTTGAGTGTTTGGACTACACAGCAGATGAAGATGGAGTTTGGTACACTGTCGCCACTATGAATGTACGACGAGGCCTAGCAGGAGCAACTACACTTGGAGGTGCAGCCACCTTTGATCCGTATCTTAGCAACAAATTAAAAAATAGATTTAATTTAATCCTGAACTTGTAATTATATATTATGGTATATTCAAAGACTGAAAGCAGGTTCTCGTAAATGAGCTAGTAACTAAATCTGCCTACCAAACAAGTTCTGTAAGCTGTTGATTTCAACACACTGAATCTTCAGGCTGGTGATTGCCCAAACTGTTTGTGCCATGTTAGTTCAGCAAAATAGCTCATATGTTAATCCATTGCAGTTATTTCTCCAAAGTGTAAGGACTAGAAGGGAGCACTTTAGTCCTTGGGTACTCAAGTGCATCTAAAAATAGAATATTGTGAAAACATTTATCGTCATAATTCAAATTCAAAAAGTAATTTTATATGCAAATAGCATATACTTATTTTACATATCAAGATATGCAAAACTGACAATGTATGCGTCCCTTCTTTTAGATATGATTTATGTGGCTGGGGGGTTTGATGGTAGTCGACGGCACACCAGCATGGAGAGATATGACCCCAATATTGACCAGTGGAGCATGTTGGGAGATATGCAAACAGCCAGAGAAGGAGCAGGACTTGTAGTGGCCAGTGGGCTCATCTACTGCTTGGGTATGTAGAACCTTGACATTCTCAGGTCTGGTGCATGCTATTAGGATGCCTGTCATATGAAACTGCAAAGCATCAGGAATATTAATTATGAAACCAGCATTTTGTGTTCATGCTGAAAGTGTACATATCCAACATTAGTCATCATTATAAGTTGCTGTTATATAATTAAAGGTGGTTATGATGGCTTGAACATCCTGAATTCAGTAGAGCGCTATGACCCACACACTGGTCACTGGACCAGCGTCACTCCCATGGCCAACAAACGCTCAGGTGAGTTCATCTATTTGGAGTTAAATAATCATGACTCATACAATATATGTGATTGGTAATGGTACCAACCTTTTTTTTTCTTGCTCATTTTGTTTTGCAGGTGCAGGGGTGGCTCTTTTAAATGATCACATTTATGTAGTTGGAGGGTTTGATGGCACTGCCCATCTAGCCTCCGTAGAGGTATACAATATCCGTACAGACTATTGGACTACTGTGGCTCCCATGACAACACCACGCTGTTATGTGGGGGCTACTGTTCTTAGGGGCAGACTATATGCAATTGCAGGGTAAGTTCACTCAAATGTTTTGTGCAAAATAGCAGCCTAATATCAGATCTGTAGAATACAGATTAAATAAAAGGTATAATAATGTGCTATTAAGGATTGTAGGTGAATTAAAAATTTTAATTAGACTTCAGATTGAATCTTGAATGTCCACACAGAATCCAGGATATATAAGTTATGTTAATATAAGTGTGTGTATCTTTCTTATAGCACAAGAATCTAAAGCTAAAATTAAAATGTTTAATATTTTTGTCCATTGACAGATATGATGGCAACTCCTTGCTCAGCAGTATTGAGTGTTATGACCCTGTACTGGACAGCTGGGAGGTGGTGACCTCTATGGCTACACAGCGCTGCGATGCGGGGGTTTGTGTGCTACGAGAGAAATGAGTACATGGCTGTTGGACTGTTTAAAGTGGCAAAGACACATGGAGGAAGCTTTTCTGGTGATGATTGGCAGCTAACACCTGGTCGCTATGTGCCACATGTATTAGCATGGAAGAGCAAGCAAGCTGAAAATGCAGATCACATGACAACCCCCTTCATATTACTGCTCTATGCCTTTCTTTGGGCCTCAGTTCTGTTGCCATCTGAGATAAATGTAAAGTTTATGATAGTCACTGCATGTGACCTGCCAAGATGTCTTCGCTCTTCATACATGACCATGTGGTTCAGTGGTATCTGTGGTTATGTGCAAGGTTCACGTGGATAAGTCTACAAAAGTGCAATATTCTGATCTACTGCTGTAAACGACTGAACTTTCAGAAGAACACTACGTGTGCTTCAGCTGTTGCTGCTATATGCCTTATTGCCATTGTGGCAAACATTTTACCAAATCAAACCATGGGACTTCGGCCTACTATGACCTTGGAATATATTAACTGAAGGAGATGACATTTTAGGATTCAAAAGGAAGGTGCCACCATTTCTGACTGTAAATGAATGTTCTACTTGGTTCATGTGTAAATTTCTGTGGAACTGATGACCTCATTGTCCTTTCTTGCAATTTTTTTAAATCTCTCAGCCTATACTTTGAAACGCAAGAGCCCTACACATTGCCTCACAGTTAAAGGTACAGTAAGTACACATTTCACTTAAAAATGAACAAAAAATGAATGCTAAGAAAATATCAACACTAATATGTGTGGAATGTGCTTTGCTGATTGAAGAATTTGAGGTTTGTGGCATTCTGCGTATTGGGAAAATGCCTTTTCCACAGTGGTCAGCTTTGTGGTAGCAATGTTGCTAGCAGTGAATCAGTGATGTGACTTAAAACAGTACTTGATGTACCTTTAAATCAATGTGATTGTCATACCATGAACATCGTCATGTATGTACTGTGTATTACAAAGATGTTTATTAGCTGGTTTCATAGTGTTTTGTAAATCAGTTTAAGGAGTACTTACCAGCTGTTACACATTGTTCATGAGCATATATTTGTATTGTTCTGTAGATACAGTATGTACTCATCACACTGAGTGATGGATGAGCTGTGGTATGTAATGCATTGCAGTATGTATGGTGTACTGATATAATTGTGGATAGTATGCCACCATGATTTTAATAAAAGTGTAATAAATTGTCTGTACATCAGTTTAAGGTCATGATACAAGAAAATATATTTTCTGACTATTAACTAAAACACTCATTAGTGTCTTCAAATGTCGGTAGAATGCACACAGGTTCTGCATTTTTACAACTTAATTAATGTCTTCTTTTTTTTTTACGTAATCGCTACAATTGATATACAGATCTTCAGTTGTAAGCAAAATACAGAAAACTACAGCAAATATGGTGCCAAAATAATGTATCTAATTTTTTAAAGAAAGGAGTGAAAGAGGATAGAATTGCTTGCTGAATTCATGTTTTGAAAATATTTTGACACTTTAAATACTAATCTGTTTTTTATGTAATCTCTAAAAAAGCACGGAGCTGTAAAACAATATCAAAAAGCTTATTTGTATTAGAAAGTATCTGTATTAAAAAGTACTGGAGTGACTGTCAAAGTTAAATATTAGAAAATTTAAATACTCGAAATCAAGAACCAGTGAGGTATCCATGCATTCTCTGTGAGCTAAGTAGTTGAACTAATGTATGTCTGTTCCCTTACCTCTCTTATGTAAGCTTTGGATTGGATAGGTTATTTTCAAAAAGTGGTCCAACTGCCCAAGTCAAAGCAAATACCTGATGGATTTCAAGTGGATATTTGAAATTGACAGAGAACCGCCCACGTTTCTCTGCATTGTTAAAAAAACTCGATAAAGCGGCAGGATAAATCGCTCATTTTTTCTATGTCGTATGTAAGCAGACGTGGAAATGCATTTCTGTCGAAATTTTTCAGCAGCACTTAGAAACTCAAGTAAATTTTCGTCTTTTAAGAGAGATTTTAGTTTCACCAATAACAGGCACCATTTCTGGCGTTGGCCAATCACGCTGCTTCACAGGAGGCGCGAGAGCACGGTCGTGTATAAAAGGCCTGGAGCGCGCGGCGTTTCCTTACATTGCTGTGTTGGCGCGGACACGTTACGCGTCTGAAGTCAACGGAGCGCAAATTTACACATTGCTCACTGCGGCTAACCGTTTTTCACTTGTTTTCAAAGGCTTCGACAGCACTTAATACTAATAAAAATGGTGAGTATTTTGTCTCTATTTTTGTACGTCTTGATGTTTTAGCTAAACCTTTGTTCTCCGTTTGCTGAGGCGCCAAAGTGCTCAACATACTTTGTGACCAGGCCCCGTCAGGAGTTTTTGAAAGTTTCCGTTAACTCACTTGTGAACTGTTAAGAGAACATCTTAAAGTAAAAAATAACACAATGCGGTCGGTTCATAATTTAATTATGGCTGTTGGGTCTCTTTTAAATAATAACCTCGTGTGAGCTGTAATATGATCTCTCGATGTGAAGGATTTTGGCGGAATGGTGTAGAAGAGGCCCCAACAGCTTCATGTTTAACTTTCAGCTCCACCTTAAAAAGCTACCTATGTCGCGCTTTGGCGCCCAAGAGTTAGAACGTAACTACTGCACATTTAAGGTGGGAGAATAAAAATTAAAGAAATCAACTTCAGCTGAGAAATGAGTATGGGGATGGGAAGCGACTCGGTCAGGAAACATTCCAAACTTTACACCCCTCAGTGAATCGATGCTTCTGGTCCTATTGTGCCCTCCAGTAGTTTATATGTAACTTTAACTGGCCGTCGAGTAACTTTGGTATAAAATGCTGAGTCTTTCCTTCCTGTCGCCCATTTTAACTAAAATCTCGCGATATTAAAGCTGCCAAAGCGCAGTCTAATGTCACTGAGGTATTACACAGCTTACGTGGGTGGCAGGTTCAGACTTTGTCCCAACATGTTTTGACCCATAATTCAGCGTCTAATGGTTTAACCCCAGTGTAATCTTAACATGCTTTTATCCTAATGCCCAAAATGACCCGCATTCACTAAAGCCCTACAATAAAGCAGCTTAAGTTGATTTTAAACCCCAAATCTATTTTGAAGAAATGAGTCGTCATCGATTACAAATTTTATGAATATCTGGCCTTTATATCTATAATGGTACAGTTAATCGGTTAAACACACCTGCCATATTTTCTTTACTTGCAATACTTTAGCAAAGGTACTGCATCTGTATAAACATGATTTTTCAAAAGAGAAATGAGGTGTGCAGAAAAGATAATTTACTTTTTTAAACCTTAAGACAGCATAAGAGTTACAATGTTCCTCAGAGTCTAACATTGTTGAATGTTTGGTTAAATTTAATTGTAACTACCTAGTGAACAGTGTTGAGATTTCCCTTTTATTCAAATGTAAGATATGGGAACAAGGAAGGATTGTTTTTCCTCAAGGTGTGATTGGACGCACCCATCTCCTTTGCCTTATCTCTTCCTGAGAATGAGAAGTTGAGTCAGATCTGACTGGTTTCCTTTTTCTTCATTCTTTGGTGAACCACGGTAGATTTGACACCTTTTTGTGAGCTTGAATAAACCTGTTTTTCAGCCTCTCTCATTATTATATTACATGCTGCTGCTGCCTAAACCATGGTGTCCAGATGTTTTCTCTACTCCATTTTATTATTGAACCATGTTTCTTGTTTCAAGACCATCTGTTTGACTCTGAACTGCATTTCTTGGTCTGCTTTAAAGCTGGCAGAGGGTCACAGGGCTGCCATTGTACCCTGCATACCATGCTCAAGTCATGGAGTTGGAATTTTAAAAATTCACCCTTTGAAATGTACAGCCTGAACTCTGCCCTTGCTGTATCTTTTTTTTAAATGGAAACCATCATAAGAGATTTATTAACACCTCCCCCTGCCGCCTTAACCCATTTAGTGGAGATTAAAAAGGTATTAGAACTAGACGTTTGTCATCACTGCTGTTGTTGGCCTACAGAGAGAGTGCATCTCAATCCATGTCGGCCAAGCTGGCATTCAGACTGGCAATGCATGTTGGGAGCTCTTCTGCCTGGAGCATGGCGTGGGTCCTGACGGTGTGATGCAGAATGTGACATCACTTCCCAACTCCCGTCAGGACCCCTTCAACACCTTCTTCAACACGGGCAGCTCTGGCCGCCATGTTCCTAGGGCCATATTTGTGGACCTGGAACCCACTGTGGTGGGTAAGCAGCAAGTTTAACTGTTGATCTTTTTCTTCCCTTGCATGGTATGTGTGCAGCGTGAGTGCATCTCCATCCACGTTGGCCAGGCTGGTGTGCAGATTGGCAATGCATGCTGGGAATTATACTGCCTGGAGCATGGTATCCAACCTGATGGCAATATGCCAAGCGACAAGACTATTGGTGGCGGGGATGACTCCTTTAACACTTTCTTCAGTGAGACTGGCTCTGGAAAGCATGTACCACGAGCTGTATTTGTGGATCTGGAGCCTGCAGTCATTGGTAAGTGGGCCAGGGTGGTGGAAACAATTAATTTTTTTAATTTGACAGTGATCTTGAATGAGTTGCAACAGTGTGGTGTGTGGGTTTTTTTTTTTTTTTTTTTTTTCTTCTTCTTAATAACTAAGGTTTAGTTTTCCATAGTTTTGGTTAACATTTTAAGGTATTTTTAATAATTCCTTGGCTGTACTTAAGGTTGACTAATCAAACCTGAGCTAATCTGTTTTCCAGTCAGCACTGTAATTCTGAACTACATTATTTTAAGATTTTATTAAAGTATAAATTGTCTTAAAATAAGGCTTAATGTGGTAATAGGATGTGTGTAGATTGTACTTGAACAGCATGTGTGTTACAGATGAGGTCCGGAGTGGTATATACAAGCAGCTCTTCCACCCAGAACAGCTCATTTCTGGCAAAGAGGATGCAGCCAATAACTATGCCCGTGGTCATTATACAGTTGGCAAGGAAATCATTGATATTGTCCTGGAGCGTGTTCGCAAGCTGGTAAGAATGACGTGTATTTGTTTTGTGTGTAATCTCCTTCACTTGTAATTCTCTTAACTATACCAGAAATATCAATCACTTTAAATCCTCTTAAATTTTTCAGTTGTACATATTGTGCATGTTCAATGAAAGTGAATATGCTGGAATATTTTTACCATAAATTTTTGGATACATTAATAGGCCCACAGTGTTTTGAAGCCTTACTTTATTTTCTCTGAAGGTATGCAAACAAAGTAAAGGGTTTTATGTGAAGCAAATTGTGCCGTTTCACAGGCTGTGATGTGCACACCTCCAAAAGCAGAGCTAGTACAAAAAATTTAGATGTTAAAATAATGTGGTTCATCTTCAAAATATTTTGTTAATTTAGCCAATCCTGAGATTGAATTAGAGCAGATCAGTTTACGCACAATTTGAGTTGCTATATCATTGCTCCTGGCACAGGATGCTGCAGTTCTTCATTTAACCACTAGATGGCAATACAAACCTTACATGTGCACAAACCCATTAAAATTAATGTTGAAAGCCTTCACAGGCTCATGTTTGGGGCTTGGAGCCCCACAGCATTTGAAATGTACTTGATTCCAAAAAGCAAGAGTACATTTCACCTCGACAGACAATGCGCAGAACATTATTGAAGCCCTAAACAACGATTCATTACCAAGTTTCTCTGGAAAAGTTGCCTTCAGTCAATATTGACGATTGGCTGATCATACTGAAGGACAAACACATTCGTATTGGCCCTAAAGAGTCTAGTACAGCGTCACCCTAATCCTGTTTTATGTACATGTTTACAGATGTGTAGTAGAAGTGCAAATCTGCCTTCATGGGTGGCATTTTCCATAATTCAACTAGACATTTTGATTTAAAAAGTTTGTACTGAAGCATTTATTTGCAGCTTTGTTGAATGGGTTGATGAATAGTTGACCTAATTTCTATAACTTTTCAACTGTTTCACTGAAAAAAAGAATACAATGTATTACTGAAATGATTTTTGCCCTTTCTATTCATAGACCGACCAGTGCACAGGTCTCCAAGGTTTCCTGATCTTCCACAGTTTTGGTGGAGGCACAGGCTCTGGATTCACCTCGCTGCTGATGGAGCGCCTGTCTGTTGACTATGGCAAGAAATCAAAGCTTGAATTTGCCATTTATCCAGCACCACAGGTGTCCACAGCTGTGGTTGAGCCCTACAACTCAATTCTGACCACCCACACAACTCTGGAGCACTCCGATTGTGCCTTCATGGTTGACAATGAGGCTATCTATGATATCTGCCGTAGGAATCTCGACATTGAGCGCCCCACCTACACCAACCTCAACCGGCTCATTGGTCAGATTGTGTCCTCAATCACTGCTTCTCTGAGGTTTGATGGAGCCCTGAATGTTGATCTGACAGAGTTCCAGACCAACCTGGTGCCTTATCCCAGAATCCACTTCCCTCTGGTCACTTACTCGCCAATCATCTCTGCTGAGAAGGCCTATCATGAGCAGCTGTCTGTTGCCGAGATCACTAGTGCTTGCTTTGAGCCGTCCAATCAGATGGTGAAGTGTGATCCTCGTCATGGCAAGTACATGGCCTGCTGTATGCTGTACCGTGGTGATGTTGTACCCAAAGATGTGAATGCAGCCATTGCCAACATCAAGACAAAGCGGTCTATCCAGTTTGTGGATTGGTGCCCTACTGGTTTCAAGGTGAGGTGTCAAAAGTGTCCTGTTGACTTGCGGGCAAGTGTGGGGTTAAGCAAAAGTTTAAGATGGCTAACATTGTTTTAGCTATATGATGTTTGGTTCAAATATATTTTTAAGTACATTGAAAATTTAAACTCCAAAGCTGAACTTAATGTAACTCCTGGTTATGGTAGAAGTGTTCTGCATTTGTTCTAAACATGTGCACACCTTTTTTTTTTTTTTTTTTCTTTTTTCCTATTAGGTTGGGATCAACTACCAGCCTCCTACTGTGGTTCCTGGAGGTGACCTGGCTAAGGTACAGAGAGCCGTGTGCATGCTGAGCAACACCACAGCCATCGCTGAAGCCTGGGCTCGTCTGGACCACAAGTTTGACTTGATGTATGCCAAGCGGGCCTTTGTGCACTGGTATGTGGGTGAGGGAATGGAGGAGGGCGAGTTCTCTGAGGCCAGAGAGGATCTCGCAGCCCTGGAGAAAGATTATGAAGAGGTTGGCACAGAATCTGTTGAAGATGAGGAGGAGGGAGAGGAGTATTGATTTTCAGAATACCAGTGGCAGAAGTTGGTGATACTTCGACCTCTCCTGTGCCAGGCTGCCACATCCTGTCCCAAAGAAAGGGAACAATGTGTCTTGTCTTTCTTTTGTATGTGTTTTATTCTGTCCTTCAGTCAGTGGCGTCATTTTCTATTTACTCTTTTACATATGTTCACACACTTGAGTACTTGCCAAAATGCCAATTTTTCATTTCTGTAACACTGCTGACTGCCTCAATGGAAATGTTGCAACTGGCTGTGCAATATTTTTTTTTTGTCACAATAAATTTCATTTAAAAATCAATGTCTTTGTTTCGATGTCTTCAGAAACCATCGCTTGATCACATTGGAAGTCTTAAGGTTTGAGTTTAATACTGACTCGACTAACAGGATTTTATGCTTGTTGAAGAGCACATGGTTACCTTTTCAGTGATGGGTATTTTACTGCAGTACACTGATCCAACAAAGTCACATTAATTTCCTGGCAATGTGACCTTAAATGTCACAATGAAGCTGTTCACTCTGCTAATTCAGAGATTGCTTAAGGTCATCTGGAGATGCAAACATCCTTGGAAGCAGTGAAAAGTGTTTTTGAGGCTGTCTGCTTTTGGTTACTCTCTTGCTAGTAATACGTTTTAGTAGAGAGATTGTCTTGACTATAAACCAACTTCCTAAGAAGTTGAACTCGGGACTAAGCAAAATCCTGACTTAAAAGCATGTCAGTAGTAACAAGTGCGTATTTCTGCGTATGACAATCCACAATAGACAAAGCTAAATAAGCAAATAAAACTTGTATAAAGAAAAACATGAAATTGCACGAGCTTGTCCTGTAAATTTTAAATAAGCTACATAAACAGAAAGACCTCTCAAATATACTGTTGTATCACTTTAAAAATTATTTTTAAACTACTGAACGGAGTCATGGTAAATGCTACAGTTTCTCGGCTCACTACAGTCTAGTGTTCCTGTACACGTGTTTTCATTTCCGTTAGCACTTGGACACTGCATGGATGCTGACTTTGTTCATGAATTTGTGCATTGGTACAAACCTTCCTTTATGATTTGGATCTACCACTGCACAGGCCTTGCATTACACTCTCGAAACCATTATAGTAGGTACGGTATAGTTATGGCTTTACCACACACAAACGGGTGCATACTCGAAACCTCCAGTTATATTACAGTAATTTACGCCATTTTAGCTTTATCCAAAAGTAAAGGTGATCTGTATCTGTTTTTTGTCTCCTACCTTGCCAGCATGTAACAAACAGCCTAATAATATGAACCCTATTCTACAGCACTACCTTGAATGTGCAGGGTTACTCAATGTAAGATTTCATTGAAACTGAATAACTGGGGCACTTTATTGCTTTCTTTCTCGGACTTTGGTACTTCCTCTCCTCCAGTCGTCTTTTTTTTCTTCAGTTTCACTACTGAATCCTCCCACCACTACATCAGCCTCATCGTAAGAACGGCGTCCAATCAGCTGCGTCATTCGGTCTATTTAAAGAGCAAGTCCCGGTCTCCGTGAGCTGTCACCTGAAAGTATTCATCCGCGGAAGTAAATACTATTATGCAGTGTATAAATGGGGTGGATTAATGAATAAAACTCAAAACTGGGTCATTATGACCGAGATCTCGTTTTAATATACACTTGCTACAATTCGTTAGGAATAAACATGTATGTCTGACACATATAAATTGATTTTACAGCTTTTGTAAGGTTTTAATTTGTGTATTTTTCACAATTTTTTGTGATTATTTTTGTACATTTCTATTACATGTATCATATTATATTAACATGGTTTGCCTTTTCCACAAAACACACCTTTATTATAAACCTCACTTTTTGGTCACACAGATCATGTTCAAACCAGAAACAGTGAAATGATGGTAAATGTATAGAATAAATATGAGAAATATATTGTCTTGTGTCAAAGTCAAAGGGTTGGGCATGAAATCCCTTGTGAACTTGAGGGATGCCTTTGATATTTAAAGTGCTAGCTATATGCTTGCAATATATAGTGTCTCTGTTAAAGAAAAAGCATAATTACATTTTCAGCTTGATTCAAGGAAGGGGAGTTAATTCATTTATGCGACTTATATGCTTACTCGGGCCCTAGTTTTTTGGGCGGATGTGGTAAGTGCCTAACAGCAGTCGTCTCGCGGTGTGTATGTGTTTGACTAAGCCAGCGTATGTTGATGGTGATTGTTCGAGTTAGAGGGAATTAGACAGGCGAGTTATCAAAGGCATTGAACCGAGTCAGGCTCTCTGTCATCAGCGTGTCTGTCCTGCTCGGGAAGGTCCATGATGACCCAGCCGAGACCGGACGAGTTCAAGCCGCCTCCGGAGTGCCCGGTCTTCGAGCCTAGCTGGGAGGAATTTGCAGATCCTTTCGCGTTTATCAACAAGATTCGGCCCATCGCGGAGAAAACTGGCATCTGCAAAATCCGACCTCCGCCGGTGAGTGTGAACAGGGAGAAGCTCAAGGACCCGGATGCTCCCGGTCATTTACTTCACGGCAGCCACGCTTTCGAGCTTTCTTCATCCAGTCTCAGAGTCGTTGAGCTTAGCTAAACATTTAAAGGGAAAATTTTCAACATGGCGGCGTGGTGACAGCACTAGCTAGCTAAAGCCAGCTTCGCTTTGTGTGCATTGCTTGCTATGATGGCATCTGGTCGACCTAACTTCCAGCTTAGTGTTTAGATATTTTTACTATCTATACAAAAACATCTGAATTCATCTTTATTGATAAGTAATAACAGCCGCGCATGATTAGAGTGAATGTAAGCCACTTTAATCAAAGATGTGACTTAAGCTAGCTTGCCTGCTTATCAGCTTAACCATTTTTTTTGCATGAATGTAGGTTCATATTAGCTATTTATCTTTCAGCTAGCCGAGCACAGGAGGTTTGTGTACAGATCTAGCCTGGAGTACTGTCATGTGATGATCATTGTATTTATGAGCCACAGTTTTATTGTGTAGTGTGTTATCAGTAATATAACTAATGTAGCTGTGCAATTGCTATTACTACTCCCAACTACTACTAGTTGAAAATGGTTCTGGCAGCTATGTTTTCAAACTTATGGTGGCTGTAGAAGTCCTTTAGTTTGTTTGTGGGTGACTCCTTCTTTTGATGAAGAGATAAGCCAGCAGTAGGTGAAGAATAGGGAACTAGTTTCTCAGCCAACTAACAAGTTAATACACAGTTCCAGTGCAGGAGAACTGAGGATTCAGAGCAAAGTTATTAGCGGGCTCACTGAATTGGGTGCAATTTTGATGTACGTTTTTCTGTATATATGAAAAATACTGTGTATATATAATGACCAGCTAGCAATTGTATGGGACAGAGCACAGAAAATCCAAATTGAAAAGGGACAACGCATTAGCGCATCACTGACATTGAAGTTTGACTCAGTAATACTCAGTGTTCACACTGTATTTGACTTAAACCGTTTCAGTGCATTATGACGTAGCTTGTGGTGTATTTTAATTAATTATTGTATGCACTCACCTACCAGATGCAGACAATATAAAACGATATTACGTAAACAATGTTATATCAAGTCTTTTGGTGAACAGATTTGTATTGTATATTACACTGTTGTCTTTTTTAAACACAAACTGTCTCACTGGCAGTGAGGCCAAGACTAGATGTGATGTTTTTAAACTGAGGTGTGTTTATTGGGAGCACACCGACCCCCAACGCCTTAGATGTGATCTTTAAGTCAAATGAGTGTTGTGAGGAGGTTTTTTGTCGCATGTTGTGTTTATGTAGTTAAATCATAACGCATGCTCAGAAGATGGGCGCTACGTGACATGTATCACGGATTCAGGTCGCAGGGAAGTGAAAACAAATTTTAATGCAGCGAATAACGACGAATAACGCTTAAATGCCTGAAAACGTTTACCCAACACAACGGGCACGACACATTGGGACTCTTGGTTCCAGTTTCGGTATTTTATCGACGGTTTCTTGTGAAAAACCTCCACATTTCACTGCTGATGTTAGAAAAAGTGACGATTTCCACCGGCCGTCTGTCTCATTTACACCACTTGCGTACACAGCCTGCGTGAAGCCGTGTTGGAGAATTAGCGTAAAAGCGGATCCTCACATCTTCTTCAGAGAAATATACAACTGATAGTCGCTGTTAACCCTCGATTATAACGTGAAAACGACGAAAATAATTGTTTTTGAAGGGAATCCACTCAACAGGCCCTGTTTCAGGGTGGTGTCCTCCATGTTGCCTTTGTGGAGTGAGTAGACCATCTGGCCATTTTGTGTGTCTACGACACAACTGTTGTTCACCAAATACGGATAAAATTCTCAGTATTTGCCCTTTCCTTTGAAACCTACGTGCTCTTTATCACTTGTGGTGTTTTACAAATGTGTGCTTCACTGCTGTAGATCAAAATGTACACATTTACATCATATCACAATATACAGACTGGATACACACAATAATATAACCTCATACTGTTGACACTTTCACTGCACACTTTAGACTAAACCTCGTTATGTAGTGCAGTGCTGCTCATGTAAATGTATTTCGTTTTATGTGTGAATGTTAATACACATGTATTCCAGTTGTCTTATCAGTCTATAAGCCTTTTCACTTTTTTGTTTTGTACTTTTTTTGTATGAATAAAAATACTAGCCTGGTTGGAAAATGCTAGTCTTTCTGAATTTCATTATGAATAGAAATGCTCCCAAATCATTAGAATTTAAATATGTTTACATTGACTATTATATTAAGCAAGGGGTTTCCGTCTTCTGTAAAGTTATCATTTTGGAGATACACGGTATGTAATTTTGTGCAATTTTGTTTTGCTACTCTTACCTATTTGCATTCACATTTACAAAAAAAACCCATTAATATACTATTTACAACATCTGTAGTATATAATAATTCTCTGACAATCTGTCTTATCTTCACTTCTGTATTGTGTTTTGTATCTATAATTATTTTATAGTCTCTTGTGATAAACTAAAGATTATCTACCATAAGATTCTTAAAGGATTTTGTCGCACTGGTAAACAGAATGTAACCTATATACACTTTCACTGTTTTCTATAGTGATTACTGTTTGTTTGTATTGTTACCAGGCATTGAGATTCTGATTATTCGGTTTGTTTCTTACAGTTTTGACTTGTAGAGATTAGTGTATTTGTCTGGCAGCCTCAGAAACTGAGCTTTATCTTAAGTTTGTACTGCATAATGTAATTACATCTGCATATTATAAAGCATGTACAAAGCCATCCTCCCAGCTCATAGCAGGTCACTGATATCATGAGACCACCTTTATGAATCAGATTTTAAAATGATGGTGCCTCGAAATCTGTAACGCCCGCACGTACCTTTCATTACCTTATACAGGTTGTTGTTATCCAGTACAGTCAGTGGTCTAGGATAATAAGATAGTACAGCTACAACTTTAGTTTTAGAGCCAGTCGTACTGGTTTGTTTTGAAGAATGCTCTACAGAAAGGTTGTGTTGCTGTTGTGTTGTTTTAATTAATTTGGCTTTAATAGCACTGTTAGGACAGCAAACATGCCACAAATTAACATCAGTGTTGTAAACTTTTTTTGTGATTTGCTCTCATTGTGCTGTTTATGTAGTCAGCATTACGCCACACATTGTTGCTGTGCATCTATGGAAAACAGCAAGGCCTGGGGGTTGGGGGCAGTGTGGGTGGATGTGAGGGGGCTGCTGGCAAAAAGACTGGTTGAAAATCTCTCTCGGTTCTTTAGAAGAAGACATGAAAAGTCCTTGTTTTGGTCCACTCTGCTCTGGCAGTTTTGTGAAAAGTGAGATGATTCCATTGCGGGGGCTTCATGTTTGGCTGTATCTGTAGATGTGTTAATATGCAGCAGAAGATGTGAAAAAGTCACTCTCTATAAGCTCAGATCAGGTCGTGAGATTCTTTTTATTTCTGCAGCCGATGGTGAAGTTTAACTTTGACAGAGGAAGTGGTTTTGTGGATGGCTCACCTGCGCGGTTATAAATGAGGAAGTGCATTGTTGTTGATGCGTCTCAGATGTCATCGCTTTAGAAAATAAGAAACCAACTATGAGATGACCCACAAACAACCGTGTCAGCTATTTTGCTAGGTTTGGTTGGGTTTTTAACTTCAGTTTGACTATTTTGGGGCATATGTTCAGCTCATTTTATTCACAAAATGACTGAATTAAGATGAAAAGAATTAGACATGTAGGTTGATTTTAATACAATCTCAATAAAAGAACAGCAAATAATTATAAATAAAATTGTCATCTTGTCTTCCGAGAGTCTCTTATGATCATGGTTCATAGTCTACTGAGAATGTTCAAAACTAGATGTCTGTGTGCATTTGATCTGTTTTTCTATAGATTAAAGGATAGTTTCCCTGTTTTATAAGAGCACTATTTTGCAGAACATGCTTCTTTGCAGTCTTTAGAAATAAAACATTTTTGAAACCAACTAAACTGTATATTATAAATGTGTGTATTACACTGTTATTGCTACAGTGCCTTTATTGCTGATCTCCCAAACTGCAATAACATCCTATATGTAATAAGTCTTTCATTATTATTTAATTATGGCTAACTATATTTGTATAGGTGTAGCCAATGATCAACTGAAGGATTTTATAGTCCAGCATCTCAAACCTTTTTTTTTTGTTTGTTGTTTGATATGGCTTGAACCAATAAGCATCCATTTCTAGTTTTTCCAGTTCTTCCAGTTTTATTTCTGTACACTTGTTGTAATTATTAGAATCAAGATCAGTATGTAACTTCATGACTACATTTAATTTGACTGCATCTGCCTTGTAATGTGTTTCACCAGTGATGAAATGACTATTTCAGAGTTAGCAGGTTACATCCCATTTCTTTTCCTGTTTAAATCCCAGATTTTCTATCCCTAATGCTCTGGAAAGAGCCATTTGTTTGAACCAATTGGCTTTTTAAGAGTCTCTCTCTGGAGAACCCTCCCCAAACACTGCATATCAATAACCCCTTTTACTCATGCGGAGTAACTCAGGAATGTTAAGGCTGATTGCCAGGTTACGGCCATTTGTGAGCCTTAACTGTCCAGTTTTCTAGGTCTTTAGGTCAGACTGTAGCTCTTATTCTCTTTTTTCAGTATAGACATATGTGTAAAGAAAGTTGGTAGGCTATATTTAGAAATGAGAATCCATGTTGAATAGTTTACCTTTGTGTGAAAACTAAAAGTAGCGAACTGTGCATTTAATACTGCCATTTTGCCAAATCCTAATATGGAAATGAGTCAGTTCTGGAGTGTGTGTCTGTCAACCTGTTAAATGAACAAAATTATTAATTAAAAGAGAATAATTCTATAGTTCTGCACTCTTTATATTCTTATAATGGGCAGTGTTAAATTATATAAACCTGGGGTGCGTTTACTGAAAGCGATTGAACTTAGCGATTTACGAACAACTTTAAGAACAACGTAACTTTAAGAACGCGATTTTTCCGACTGTTTCCCAAAAGCCTTCTTATCTTCCAAACTTACGAAGGAGTCCCTAAGTAGCACTTAGTTGACTCCGCATCATGTCTGCGTCACATAGGCTCGGCCAGTCGAAAACTGAACCACCGATTTACATACATTTCTTCATTATTAAGCTACAAAAGTATCATTATGTAGAAAATAATTATAAAAGCAAACATCAATAAAGTATTTACACTACATACATACAAAAAAAAAAACATTTCACTTGCAGTTGCTGTCCATCGCATGCCAAGCCTACCTATAAATAGGCAATTAACCCATTCACTTAACCTTCCATGAATCATGTATATGTATATCCTGTATATACATGAATCATGTATAGCTTCCATGTTCAACACATAAGAACCATTGTCAGCCGTCCGCTTGGTTACTTATATATGTCCATGATTAATCAGTGAATTTGATTGGTTAGGAGTTGAAAAGCGTAGTAGGCCAATTTGTAACCATTGGTTGGGACACAATATATTAATTTACTACTACGACTGTTACACTGGAAAAAAACCCCATAGCATTTATGTAATTTATATGTGTCAGCCAGCCAACATACAGTATACTTTAATAAGCTAAATAATGTGTTTATATGGGTTTTTAAAAAATAAACGAGACGACGACGATGCTGGTGTAGGCTGGCCGCTAAGGACAGGGAGACCGACGGTGCTCGTGTAGGCTGGCGGCTAAGGAGGACAGGAGGACGGGTGTACGTGTATGGCATGGTTACACTTATCATATGAAAAGTAAAAGTAAAATGTATCTCACTTTCTTGTTCACTACATTTTGCTACCTTAGCGTCGCTTTCACTAGCACTTTCACTTTCACTGGACAGCGCTCAAAGGTAATGACTGACCTCTTCTTCTACGCTAGCATATAGGGGATGCTACAACCGCAGCGTCCCTAGTGGTTGGCATAGTTGAACTAATTTACGCTACTCATTACTTGGAATTTTATTCGTTACCTGGAACAAAAATATTCCGAAATCTCAACTCGTTACCTGGAATACTCGTTAGTAGGGGTACTCGTAAGTAGGGTTACCACTGTACATGCGTGTGCTGAGTGTTGCATTTTTCAAAGGATGATCAGCGCCCTCTGTTGTTTTTCAGACAGAACTGCACATGAACTTCCAAGTTAAGAACAACTTGGTGAGTTACGAGAGGGTCAGACCACTCGTAGATTTACGAACGAGTTTAAGTACAACGTGGGTTACGAAGGCTTTTGGGAAACACTCGTAATTTAAGAATGTTCTTAAGTATGAGGTTACGAAGTACTTGGCGTTAAGAACGTTTTGGGAAACACCACTGTAT
>BRDA01002170.1:28168-52658 GCA_036984385.1 Crenuchus spilurus
TCTAAAATCACTACTAGTGCATTAAAAAAGTCACAAACTTTATTAAAACTTAATTAAAACTTTATTGATTTGAAATTGGACACAAATGTGTTCATAATTGAATTCAGAAAGGTAAACAGGCATATTTTATATTCATTGCACATATAGAGAGGGACAATACAAGATTTATTGTGGATTTCACACTATTTGCATATTTTATTTTATATTTGAATAAATAACTTTTCAAACTGTATCAACTACAAAACGGTAATAAAACCTATAATTTAATATCATATATACAATTTAATCTGTAATAAACATTTATCAATTTAGCCTTTTGTATTCAGTTATGAACACATGCACTTTTTCACAGTATATACGTTTTTTGGGATGCACTAGTACCAGCTACCTGGATATTGTCACAAATGAACTCCCTCTGTCTCTCTCTCTCGCTCTCTCTCTCTCTCTCTCTCGCTCTCTCTCACTCTCTGTGTGTGTCTCTATTTCTCTCTATGTATCTACATATCTCTCTCTTACTATGTATTTTGTCTCTAGCTGGTGACAGAGGAGGGCGGCTTTGATGTGGTCTGTAGGGAGCGGAGATGGACCAAGATAGCCATGATAATGGGCTTTGCCCCTGGAAAGGCAGTGGGTTCACACCTGCGGGCTCATTACGAGAGGGTCCTCCACCCATACCACCTTTTCCAGTCTGGGGCCAATCTGCTGGTGTGTATTTGTTATGGTCCCTGACACTCTAATTATATATAAAAAATCCACAAAAACACAAAAGATCTGAACTAAAGTATAGATGCAGATGCAGAGTTTGATGACAACTTTCAGGTCTTACTGCATTCTTCCAAAGTCTACAAGATATGATCAGATCAAGATATGATCTACAAAGATGAACAGTCATCTTTAGCTCACACAGTGTGTTAAAATATGATGGGGCTTATTTAAGACTTGGATTAAGCGTAAATCTACTATTAAAATGACTTTTAAGGGTGAATCACCATTGGTGTTGAAGTTTAGTCTAAAACTAATAATTTATGTCCAGCGACCAGAACTCTTGTGTTTCCATGTAGCATATGTAGCCATGTGGTGACTACTTTCCATCAACTTGGTCATATGAAAGAGATAATTAAAAATTAAAATAGGGATATGAATAATAGGGATATATTGATATATTTGAACTGCCATTTGTAATATTTAACCAAATATAGCAAGTAGAACAGTTAGAAGACACCCACTGCAGTGATTTAATAAAGTACTTTTTTGCATGCAGAAGTGATGCTCAGAGTCTACTGTAATGTCATAACAAAGCAGCCTGATAAAATTTTGATTAGTCTATTTAAATTAATATTATAATGCTATTTATTTTATTATAATAAAATAATTATTGAAACTTTTGAAAATATATTGAAAATATTATTGAAACTATAAAAATGTACCTCACAAAAATTATGAAATGATCTTAGTGGAATAAAATGTCATGATTTGTTGTTTTCAGGATTACAAACCTGCATATTATTTCTTCACGTCAGGCCTAACTTTATTACCTTTCACACCACCATCGACTTTTCCTCTGAAAGAGGAGGCATTTGATTGGATGTTGGTGACCTCTGACATGAGGTCACCTAAATTCTTGTGTAACTCTCGGCACTCTCTCTTGCCCAGGCACAAGAGCTAGCAGCCAAACTGATGAGTTTTGGGGCAGCTCCTGAGCAGGAGAAGGTATGTTTGCTTTTCTGATCCATGACCGAGAGCTTCTAAAGTGACACTGAAGGTGGCTGTGATTATTGTACTGGGGCTTTATAATTCATGAAACTTTTTCTAAAGTTTGCATACACTATGTTAAGGTCCATCCAAGCTCCCAATACAGTGATTAAAGAACCTGATTGTTATTGTCAGATGCAGCAACAGTGCAATAGAGTAAAAATCTTGTGAATATGTTCTCGTTTAAGCATGTGTGTAAAGACATCTATTTGCTTTTTGTTCACATAACAATATTTATTTATTTATTTATTTATTTATTTATTTATTATGTCCCATCTGCTGCCCCTTCAAGTGTGATGTTATTTTGGTTTAATGTAGGTAAAATGGGGGTGGGCTGGTATTTGAATGATTGACAGACTGTGACCTTTTTTGACCCCTTAACACTCTCCCCTCCCTCCTTACCCCCTTTCTCTAGTGCCCGCCCCATTATGCTGCCAAATGCCACACTTCTGTAGAAAGTAAATGGACAGTAGATCATTGTTTTAATTTTCATTCTCAATTTCACATTTCTGCTTCTTTATCTGTATCTGTATCCCATCCCTTCGTTCTCTCTCTCATCCTTTAAAGCCATAACCTGGTTTCAGTAGGGAATAAGCTCTTAAAACCACCAGCTGTTACATCTGTCTTTCTATCTATCTATATGTCTATCTTTCTTTAGCACTGTCCCGCTTTCTCCCTCCTCCTTCTCCCTGCTGACTTGTGTGTATGTTATCCTCATGACAGAGAGCCCTCTGGGTTAAGCACTGTATAGTTACTGTCACTCCCTTTCTCTCCTTTCACCTCTTCTGTCCAGTAATCTGATAGCGGAAGGAGTCCCTGCTACCAACCTCATTTAGATCAAGCTCATTTGTCTGTCTTGCATTACCATGAGAAAAACAGAGAGGGAAACAGGGGGGTTTAACTGCAGTTACAGTCATGTGCAGCAAGTGGGTGAAATCAGACTTATGCAGATTAGATTTGTTTATCAGGGTGGTGTCTGTAATGAAACATTTTACATAACTCCTCAGCGTTGAAACTCGTGAATCTGGATGGCATTGAAGAGACTACAGGATTGTTTTTTTTACAAACCAGTGTCGTGATCATATGATCTGTTTACTGTTTATTTTCTTATACATTTTCTTATGCACGTTTATTTTATTTCTTTATTATTTAGACTGTTATCAGTTTGAATATACAGTATTTACCATCACATCTTTAAGGAAATCGGTGACACAATGACTTGTAGCTCTGATTATAGTCTTTTTAATAAGCCTCAATTTTGTCATTGACTTTATTCCTTCACATCATGCTTTCCAAGGTAGAGTATGGCATGGAAAATGTTTATATCCAGACTAAATAGATAATTAAGCAGCTCTTTTAACTATACATTAAGAGTAAATATGGCTAGTAGCAAAAAGTGTATTTTTTAAGATTTGTTTCTGGACAGGCCTAAAATGATCAGACAAGCACCGAGTTAGCTAAAAAAAACCAGTAGGTAATTCAGCCTGTATTTGTTTTCTGAGGAAGAGGGTGAAAAAGATACATACATGGTAGATCTGGATGTCAAAAGAAAAGAAGAAATGACCCCAGGACTCCATTTAACCCAATACTAATAGGATAGAACACTGTTGGTTACTGTTAGTTGTACTAAACTTTGGCTAAAAACATACTAGAACCACAAGAAACCAAAGATGAACTCTGTTGTGCTTACTCTTCAGCAGAACCTGCAGTGTTTCTTTTTGTCTGGCCACAAATTATAGACAAAAACTAGCCTCTACGGGTAACTCTAGCTCAGTTACAGTTCTGTCCCAAGACACACATGAAAATAAATAAATATAAAGTTCTCAATGGTGTTCTGGTGAAAGTGAATATTAATGAAATAATGAAATACAATCCCGCCATATGAGAGACAAAAATGGAGACAGTCATGAGATGAGTTTATTATATAAGCTGGCAGTGTAATATTTGATTTATTTCTGTTAAATACCAGTTGGAAACTTTAGATTGCTAGCTAGTTGCTTGTAGTCTTTTGTGCTAATGTTTTCACCACAGTGCATGTTGGGTTTATTTCTTCAGTGTATGAGTTTTTTTTTGTAGCTTAATAATGAATTAATATACAGTCATTTAGAATATTATCACCACCGCTAGTTTGGCATGAACTTGGTCTTGGATGGCACAGATGCCACATGACTGGGTTTGCTGCATGTATAAATAAACATGCATGATAATTGATAATAGGATACCAGATTAAGGGTGGTAGCATCTCTTGAGTGGTGAAGGTGTACTGACAATTGACTTCTTGTACATTGAGTACTTCCCAGTTGCATAACAGTGGTGCCCCTTTGGGCCATTGATGTCAGAGAGGGAACAGTGACTCTGGTGAGTGGTACAGAGCAGTCAGGGCACCACAGTGAACCAATTAACTTCTATAATGAACACAAGCAACAAGGAAAGTGTTCGGGATCACCATTAAGTCTTTAGTCTGGTCCTCCAAATAAGATACAGGGTTGTGGTATCCATAATATTCTGATATGACTGTATTCTGTATGTTCTTCTAGATCCTAAGTCTAAATGTAGTTGGGACATCATAAACAGTATAAATAGCTCAATGCAGAATATTCTCTGTACTAACAGAAGTGCTTGGTTCTCTTTTTCTCGTCCCACTGTTGCATGCCTTTTCTGTTCTGTGACTCTATCCATACCTGTTAATGCTTTTTTTGGGTTGTGAGTAGAGCTGATATGTACAAGTAATAATCTTTTAAGGAGTATGTATTTTATTGTACAATATAGAATTGAGATCATGTATTAAATGTTTATATAACATATATTGTATGACTACTATGAAATATTTTAGCCCACATTTTGTGCTGTAACTACAGCATATTGATAAAATTGAACAAAAATAGAGCCTCAACTGAATTTATGTTAATGTGGTCTCATGCCTAGACATGCACTTCCTTTGTTTATCTCGTATACTTATATTTGTATGGGTGAAATTCAAAGTGCTTTTTATCACATTTCCTTTGCAGGTGTCGCAGCATTGAGTCTAATTTTAGTTTTATTTAATCATTTCTCCCCTAGTTCGTCCAGAATCACTCCTTACCGGGTAGTGGTGATGATAAAGAATATAAACCTCACGATCTGGTGCAGAGGCAGAGCACGCAGGTGCAGCCCAGTGATACGGGCACGCCTGCCAGAAGAGCCAAGCGGATGAAGGCTGAGGTAGAGGAAGATCAGTAACATAAACACACACATACAGAAGCATTCACAAGTTTGCAGTCAAGATTTAAATGATATGAAGCCAATTTTGTTGTAAATGCATATATAAAATTATTCAGAATATAACATTTAGTAGGATGCTGTAGAGAAATTTCCAGAATGAGTTATAAATGATTGTAAAAATGATGTATACTGTGGAGAAAAAATAAAATTAATATCCAGAAGGCTTTGTATTTCAAATTCCAAAGTATACAATGTGCCAAAATATTGCAGCTAGCTTATTATAGCGTTATTTATCATGTCTTATAATGGGATAGCACAAATTTAATAAAAAGTTTAATCACCATTTTACATCAGTGCTCTAGAAACACAGAATGGTAACCAATAAAACAAATAAATATTTATTATATTTATAATAAATATCTGTTGTGATAGTGTGGTCAAGTTTAACAACAGTCCTTAACAAAGTAGCATAATTTTTTATATATTTTTCATTACTCATAATGTTTTCTTTGCTTATGTAAATACAAAAATTCCTAAATTTTTAATTGGAAGAGTCCCAATAAAATAAATGAATGGACTCGTTTGAATAAAAACACCACTATGTACATCTCTGCCTTTTAATTTCTTCTAAAGTGGTTCCTCACAGGCCTTTATCCCTTACACGTCTTTACAAAATACTTAAATCTTAGATATAACATTTAAATAACTCTTGCCGAGCATATAATATTTTGTAAACCTTACAGTGTTATTGTATGAAAATATTACTGAGTGTTTACTTGTCTTTCTCTAGTCTGGCTGTGGGAAATCCGAGGCAGGTGCAGGAGGAGAGACTTGTGAGAACAGGCCCAATCTGAGGAGGAGGATGGGTTCTTTCGTAGCCAAAACTGAACCAGGTATATTGATGTCTTTACCTGACAGCACACAGCTTTGTTGGTTTCCAAAAATAAGGGAAGTATGGATGTTCATATGACGATGTGAGGCAACTGAAGATCAGTGGATGTGAAATTCAGTCATATACATCATGCTTTGGCTGTTCTCTGGACATTTTGTATGTGAAGCCCAGTAAGCTCAGTCTAACTCTTTTGCATTGTTCTCATAGTGAAGGAAGTCCCCATTCAGATCAAACAAGAGCCGGTGGAAAGTAAAGATCTGCAAACAGAGCCAGAGAAGACCAAATCTCGCTATAAGAAAAACATTCCACCACCACCTGTCAGCGTCGTGAGTCTCTTCTCTCTGCTTTGCTTTGATCCTCCTCTCTTTTGATCATATACCACTCAAGAAGACATCCACAGTTTTATTTTTTATTTCCTGTGTGACAGTTTATTCACAGGATGATGTATGAATCATTATTACACCCACAGCTAATATTTCACCCCCCTCTCAAATGTTTTTTTTTTCTCTAGGTGGATCTGTATGTATGTTTAGTATGTGGGAGTGGCAGTGATGAGGATAGGCTGTTACTATGCGATGGATGTGATGACAGCTACCACACCTTCTGCTTAATCCCACCCCTTCATGATGTCCCAAGGGGTGATTGGAGATGCCCCAAGTGTCTGGCACAGGTGAGACAGTGAGGGACGAATCATTTAGTTCATTTTTTTATGTAATTCTATGCAAATTTCACAGTGAGACAATATAATTCCATTAGTTTGGCACATGTGAGAAATTATCTACACTCACTGGCCACTTCATTGTGTGCACATACTTTGAATCTACACTCACTGTCCACTGAACATATAGGTTCACTTTACAGGGCCACCAGATAGCAGGTGTTACTTGGGTGGTGGATCATTCTCTGCACTGATGTGGTGGTGGTGTCTTAGTGTTTGTAGTCTGGTATGAGATTATCAGACACGGCAGATCTGCTGAAGATTTTAAACACCGCTAACTTGATGTCCACTCTATTAGATATACCCAAATTGTTGGTCCACTCATTCCAGACTACACACACAATACACACTAACACACCACCACCACGTCAGTGTCTCTGCAGTGCTGAGAATGATCCACCACCCAAATAACACCTGCTCTATTGGCATCCTGTCCACTGAAGAACAATGGCTAACAGTGTGTACAGAGAAACATATGAACTACAGTCTGTAATTGTAGAACTACAAAGTGCACATGTGTGGTCAGTGTAGCTGATAAAATAGTGAGTGGATATAAAGGTGTACCTAATAAAATTGCCTGTGAGTATAATAATAATAATTTTCATTTATATAGCGCCTTTCTAGATACTCACTCATATAACACACAACATCAGTAAACACAATTAACCACACTCTTTTACATGTTCATGCTAGAAAATAGCTGAGAATTTAATTACAGGTTAAATGTATCATCATAAACAATTCATCAACATTCCAAAACCTATGCATTTAAATTCTACCTTCATTTCAATGCATTTTACACCTGGTTATATATGGCATGAGTCATATTTTGGGTTGTTTATGTATTAAATATGAATTAATTGGCTCATTCTTTTGTCATTGCATCTAAACAAATGGTAAGAATTATGGAAAGGTCCATGGAGAGGCTCATCTGGCTAAGGCTTTGTTTCTGCCATGCAGAGCTGAGCTCTTCTGCTCTGACCTGAATTGTGCCATATGCTCTGCCTGGTCCCTGAGAGCACAATTAGCCATGCTGTTGTTGGGTAGGACTACAGTGACATATCAGTCAGACTGGACATCTGCTTCATCACAGTTAACATTCTCCACCCGTGTACAGAAAAGTGTTTCATCTTCAACTTCGTGCCTTTTGGAGATAATTTCAGCTTCAATTTGCTTAACCGTTCACAGTAAGAGTCATTTTGACCAGGGGTGGTCGAACTTGTGCATGCCACTATATCCACCATATTACTACAAACCATGAGGCTTGTACTGAAACCTGTAAACCTATAAACCTCCTCAGCTATAGAATTCACTCCCACCAAATCTTCACAACACTGATTCAATTTCAAAATCTAATTTCAATTTCAAAATCTCTTCAAATCTAAATTAAAAACCCATCTGTTCAGATAAGCTTATTTGACTTGATCTCATCTGCATTATCTGTTTTAATTGCATTTACCAATTTAATTTTTCTTACTGTCATTTAAAATTTTTTACACTTTATTTTATATCTTTTTATTTTTATTTATATTTTCTATTTATATGTAAGGTGACTAGAGAGTGTCTAGAAAGGCGCCTATAAATAAAATGTATTATTATTATTATTATTATTATTATAAACTCACTGTGAACAACTAAAACACCAAAACTAAACTAAAAAGTAGTGACGCTGTCCTTCCTCGTCCTAGTAGAATTACTGCAGCAAAAATTGAGAATTTTATTATAGTTGAAACTGCTAGAAAAAATTTTCAAATTTTATTATTATTATTTTTTTTTATTCAAGTATGTTGTCATGGAAAACACTGAATTTAGTGGGTAACCGAACATTTTTGAGTGGTACTGTACTTTCTGTCACAGCTATTGAACCTATAAAGAAAGTGGAACAAATGGAAGTTTGCAAGTTAACTTTATAAATTAAGCTTTTTATTGTGATGGAGTCTCGAGCTGAAGGAATAAAAACATTTTCCAATTACATTTGGTCCAGACTATGAGCATAATAAGTACATAAAATACAGCAATAGCAGGCCAAAACACTATTTAAATCCAGCTAGCTGTGTATTTAGGGTTGAGGTGTTTGGTTTATTGATGTTTTTGAATAATGGTGTCTGGATAGGTCTGTAGTACAGTTCAGAAGTTCATTCTTTTCTTCCCTGATTCTTATCTTTGGTAAATGTCTCCATACAGGAATGCAGTAGGCCACAAGAAGCATTTGGCTTTGAGCAGGCGCGCAGAGACTACTCACTTAAAGCATTTGGGGAAATGGCTGACTCTTTTAAGTCTGACTACTTCAACATGCCTGTTCACGTAAGCTTAAAAACTCAACACAAAGTAGTGCTGCTTTCCTCACTGACTGAAAGTAATCAGTAGTGTGTGTGTGTGTGTGTGTGTGTGTGTGTGTATACTATTACATGCAATTTAAACAAATGATTAAATTTGACCTCAGTGCTAACCTCACTACATGTCTGTCTGTGTTAGATGGTTCCCACTGAGCTGGTAGAGAAGGAGTTTTGGCGGTTGGTGGCCACTATAGAAGAGGATGTGACTGTGGAGTATGGAGCCGATATCGCCTCCAAAGAATTCGGTAGCGGCTTCCCCATCAGAGGTGGCAAGTTCAAGGTTGCACCCCATGACGAGGTAAGCTACCATTCTTTATACATGCTTTCTAACCTTTATTGGTTAGAATAATTTGTGTACATAACATACATCTGAGAGTGTGGCATTCATTCTCTATAAAAACAGATTTAATATCAGTTTTTTAAAATCTGGTCTGGAGAAGTTACTGATAATGGTCACATCAAAGTCCAGAAACTGATTTTGTGTTGTGTTCTGCTGCAGTGGTTTTATCTCACTTAGTATGTTGTGCTTGTTTCTTGTAGAAATACTTGAGGTGTGGTTGGAACCTTAATAACATGGCAATGATGGATCCATCCGTACTGACCCATGTGACGGCCGACATCTGTGGCATGACCCTGCCCTGGCTCTACGTGGGCATGTGCTTCTCTTCATTCTGCTGGCACATTGAGGACCACTGGAGCTACTCCATCAACTACCTGCACTGGTAAAGTCTGCATTGTAATGCCTTACTGATAGTTTGTAGCACAAGTACATGTCACTATACGCTATATTTCCAAACGTTTGTGGACTTCTCTTCTGATGAATGCATTCTAATACTTTGTTGGACCAATTGCTGCATGCACACAACTTGTCTACTCTATAGAGAAGCATTGTCACTCTCTAGAGTAGATAATTATGAACCTATTGGCACCATGCATAAAGTCAGGTGTGAGCTAGAGGGGTATAAACACCCCCAGCACTGAGCTGTGGGGGCAGAACGTCCAACACCTGCTCTTTTGGATGTGAGTTTCTTACTGATTAAGAAAACATTTCTTTTGCCTACAAAAAGACAAGATGTTTGTCTGCACTGTGTCATCGTCATCATCCAGAGGTGTCTATGCCTGCTGAAACAATCACAATGACTTGTGTGCTTTGGATTTCCTTCACATTATTTTCTTCAAGTCTGTCCAGTAAACATCCAGAAATCTTCTGGCTCATCTTTTAACTTCTTTTCAAATTCCAGTCTGAGTGCCCTGCCTTTGCTGGTGATGAGGTCTACATTTGTATTTGCATTTAGCAGATGCTTTTATGCAGAGCGACTTACAGTTGGGGGTTAGGTCCCTTGCTCAGGGGTACTTCATTCACGACCTGTAGAACCGGCAACCTTCCAGTAATAGGACCAGATCCCAAACCACCAAGCAATGGCTGCCATGTAGCTTCTATATTTCTGCTTTCTATACCTTCTGTGTACAATTCTGATAATATGCACTCTTCAGATTGTCTGCTTTGTATGTTTTTGGGAGTGGGGGGGGGGGTTGTTGTTTTGGAGCTTTGCTTTACAGGTAATGATTCTAATGGTTTTCTGTCACCATTTACTTTGGTCTTTCTTGAATGGTCCAGTTATCCCAAATTGCTTACTCTTTCTTTTTTGTCCAGTCTCTTGTAGGGCTTGGCGATATGGACCAAAAATTATATCTCGATATTTTTAGCTGAATATCGATATACAATATATATTGTAATATTTTTTCTCCTCATAAGGTAATAATATCACTTCTGAGTCAACACTACATGTCCCAAATGTCACACAGACACTTTTATTACCATTCAACCATTGGTGTACATGATAAACTGCTCAAAAATGAACTATTGGCATATAGTAAATAATAATGCTCCTGAAATGAAATGATGTTATTTTCCTCCAACACAAGACTCACAGCTGTGGTATTAACATGTAAACAGAACACATACAGAGCAAAAATAGGTAAAGGTTGACTTGTTCTTTAAAAAGTCCGTTTCCAGTGAAGCAAAAGCACATCACAGGTATGAGTTTTGTAACGTGGTTTGTTTTGGGACTTGAGGCTGGTAAAGCTTCACGGCCTGGGCTGCAGCACGCAGTTTCACACACTCCTCATACGGGTCTTTATGACGTTGTTGTAAATGGTGGAAAAGATTATTGGCGATCGAACCTTTTGTCCGGACTTGAATACATTACTCTGCTGCTCATCCGACACTCTGAATCCAAAACATCTCCAAATAATTTAGCCAATGTTTTTCTTTTTACTTAACTGCTCTGTGATTGCTTCTTTCACATCTCTCAGTGTCCATGCCATCACTGCCTTGTGCACGTGTGAAGCAGTGGGGGAGGGGGGAGTTTTTGCGAGGGAGAGAGGAGGTGTGAAGTTGTGCAGAGGCAAAATGGAGGATCTACAAGTGTAATTACGACGCAACATAAACTATATCGATATAAACGATATTGTCTCATTTTATATCTCGTATAAAAATATATTGATATTTCCTAAAAACTCGATATATCGCCCAGTCCTAGTCTCTTGAGTGTTCACTTCAGTATAATCTTCAAAATGACTTTTTGCCATCATTGTGTATTATGCCCTAGTCATTATTCAATGTTTTTGTGTGTTCAGGGGAGAACCAAAGACATGGTATGGTGCTCCTGGATTTGCAGCTGTGCAGCTGGAAGCAGTGATGAAGAAGTTGGCTCCTGAGCTGTTTGAGTCGCAGCCTGATCTACTACACCAGCTCGTCACCATCATGAACCCCAACACACTCATGGCCCATGGAGTACCAGTGAGTCAAACACACCCTCTTTTTCTTTTTTCTTCACTTTTTTGTGAAAACGTAGTATGTATTGCTGCTCTCTGTCACTCATCACTTCACTCGTTCTGTTCTTTTCTTTCTCTGCTCCCCCTTTTCTCTTCCACTTGCCCTCATCTGTCAGGCTTTCTCCCTCACTCACTCTGTCTTTCTCAGTTCCCCTCTCTTCCTCTCTCCCTCCACCTCTCTCTGCCTCCTCTCCTTAACTGAATCTTTGGCTGTTCCCATCTTTCTCTTCCTTTCTCTCTCCCTTACTGTATCTTTCCTTCTTTCTCTCTGTCTCTGGCTTTTTGTCCCCTCATGTTCACCTCTGTCTGTTTCCCCTGCCTCCCCCTTTCTCTCATGCTAATCTTTCACACATTGCAAAGCTTACTTATTGTGAAGTTCCAAACATTTATCTACCTCATCCATCTTTCCAGATTTACCGAACTAATCAGTGTGCAGGAGAGTTTGTCATTACCTTCCCGAGAGCCTATCACAGCGGCTTTAACCAGGGCTTCAACTTTGCAGAGGCTGTTAATTTCTGCACTGTGGACTGGGTAAGAGTGAAGACCTCTTTCAAAACCTTATTGGCTGTTTGACAGCATGTCTGGCTTAATCTTAATTTCATCTCAAGTTAAAGATGAGTGTGTGTGTATGCGTGTGTGTGTGTGTGTGGGCAAACATGGTGTTAATCATCATGGTGGTATTCTATGTTTTGGTCATGGTCGGTTAATTCACCCTCATTCCTGTTTCTATAGATGCCATTGGGCCGTCAGTGTGTGGATCACTACCGCTTGCTGCACCGTTACTGCGTGTTTTCCCACGATGAGATGATTTGTAACATGGCTGCAAAAGCCAACAAGCTAGACGTCGTTCTGGCGTCAGCTGTACATAAAGACATGGTACTGATGCTCACCGAGGAGAGAGACCTACGAGAGCAAATCCGCAAGCTGGTGAGAACGAAATGCGTTTAAGATCAGACTGGCAGTTTGGCTTCTTAGTTGATTTTCCATAGTGTCTGGTGGATGCCCACATTTTACCACACTGATACTAATACTGATCAGCTGCCCTTGTAACGTCTACTGCATGTCTGTTTGTACCTGAACATTTGTAATCTCATGGAACTACTAATATTAACTCAGCAAGCTTAGTGTTGTTTGAAACAGCCAGTATATTTTATTATCTGCTAATTACACTTAAAGTGCTGGTGTCACACACTTATGTTTGCTGCTGTTGAATGCTCTGAGAAACACGAGATAGCAAGCCAGGGGAGATTGGATCAGTAATCAGTAAGCTATGTTATGCTTGTTTATCTTATTTAAACCATCACAATGTCTGGTAGGTATAGCCAATCTACCAGCACAAAGTAAATATTTACCCACGTTAGGCAGATGGTTGGTGTTGATTTGTAATCCCATCTTCTTTCTTTTTTCGGTTATTTTAAGTTGACAAAAATGATCTGAAACATCCAGAATTAAGGATTCAGTCCATGCTTCAGTCCAGCTCTTTGGTGAAGGAATGTGACTTATAGAGCACAGTACATGGCCAATATTTACATGCGTACATGTAAAGAAAGTACCATTTTTGTAATTATGCCACGTCACTAAGATTCAAAC
Organism: Crenuchus spilurus; assembly: GCA_036984385.1. Classification (NCBI taxonomy): domain Eukaryota; kingdom Metazoa; phylum Chordata; class Actinopteri; order Characiformes; family Crenuchidae; genus Crenuchus; species Crenuchus spilurus. The sequence continues at coordinate 41,496 of BRDA01002170.1, forward strand.
ACTGTTACTTTAAACTCTATATTTAGTGTTTGTGTAAGATCTTACTTTGCTTTGTTTGACAGATGAGAGCCATTGTTTTGCAGTAATTTACAATGTCTATTTGTCCAAGTCATGTGTCCGGTAGTCAAAATCTGCTAGTCTTACATTTTTTTGTAGCTAGAACAGGATTGTAATTTGAAGCAGCACAATGTGGACTGAAAACATCTGTTCTAGATATTCAGTTGAAGCTGTAGGTGTTTTTTATCTTGACATTATTGTTATTGTGGTTATTGCTTAAAGGTAAAGGGGAAACATTTTAGAAGACTTGTTTCCTGTTGTTGGAACCAGATCATCTTTAGAACTATGTGTGTGTAGTATTTTGTCTTTTTCTGTCATCTTATTTATTGTTTTTCTTTCTCTCTCTCTCTCTCCTTCCCTAGGGAGTGATACAGTGCGAGTTGTTTGAATATGATTTGCTGCAGGATGATGAGAGACAGTGCGTGAAGTGCCGCACCACCTGTTACCTGTCTGCCCTCACCTGTCCCTGTCGGGCAGGTGAACAGGTGTGTCTACACCACGCCCACCACCTGTGCTCCTGCCCTATCTCCAACTACACACTCAAGTAAGTACCACACAGGAGTACAGTGTCAGCTTCAGAAGCTTTATTGATGACTTAAAAATGCATTATGTACATTGCCCGATTAGTTACTTGATATATGATAGCTACAACATCTTACATAGTACAAGTTAATCACTCTATACCTTCCTGTCCGCTTCTGCAGGTACCGCTTCACGCTAGATGACCTCTACCCAATGATGAATGCTGTGAAGCAGAGGGCCGAGGCCTATGACGAATGGGCATCACACGTTACTGAGGTGCTGGAGGCCAAGCTGGACAAAAAACGCAGTAAGTTTAGAAGTATAGAGAAAAACAAGTCACTGTAAAATAAAAATACACAAAAAATAAAAATACACAAAAAACAAAAAATACACAAAAACCAAAAAAATACACAAAAAATAAAATGCACAAAAAATAAAATAATCAAAAAATACACAAAAACAAAAAATACACAAAAATAAAATACACAAAAAATAAAAAATAAACAAAAAATACACAAAAAATAAAAAATAAACAAAAAATACACAAAAAATAAAATACACAAAAACAAAAAATACACAAAAAATAAAATACACAAAAACAAAAAATACACAAAAAATAAAAATACACAAAACAAAAAATACACTATATGGACATACGGACACATGCTCATTCACAGTTGCTTCCAAGCTTTTCCAAGCAACCTTAAGTACCTGAATGTATTAATTAAAAGGGGTGTCCACAAACATTTGGACACATAGAGTATTTCTGTTCATTAAGGACAAGCTCTTACATAAAAAAAATATTTTTGATATTTGCACTCATGCCCAGTCCTTCATTCACTTTTTTTTCTCATTCCAGACCTCTGTATGTTCCGTTTGCTGGTAGAAGAGTCGTCTAAGAAGAATTTTCCAGATAACGATCTGTTACGGCACCTGAAATTGGTCACTCAGGATGCAGACAGATGCTCATCTGTGGCCCAGCAGCTGCTAAATGGAAAGAGACAGACCAGGTACTGACCCTGAAACCAGAATGCCCAGCTTCTCCAGTTCTGCTGCTTGAAACTCAAAAACAGATGAAGAAATGCTGATTAAGATGCAGTGCAGACCAGGGTAACATTGGTGTATGTTCACATTGCTGTGAATAAGAATATTAATTGTTTTGTCTCTGTCAGGTACCGCACTGCAGGGGGGAAGTCTCCGAATCAGCTGACTGTGGAGGAACTGAGGTCATTTGTCCGTCAGCTTTACAACCTCCCCTGCAGCCTAACACAGGCCCCATTATTGAAGGTAACAAAAATGCACATGTGAATGGGCACACACACACACACAGAAGCCTATAGCTCTGAAGAAATGTTTTATCTTATCAGAAACCAAGCAATCAAAGCCTCTTACCAGCCGTCTTCTTTATTCCTGGTGTGAAACTCACAATCTACTGAAATCTGCTAAATCCAGACAGAAGTGTCTTATCTTGACACACATTACTGTAACTCTGGTCCCGCTGAGACTACTACAGTTGGAAACCTACAGTTTGCTTGCTCAGTTGCTCCATTTTTAGAGTGTTCTGTACCATTAGAACAGTTTGTTCACTGATTATGGAAAATGTACTGTCATTGTCGCAGTGGGGAACAAAAATAAGAAGTACTGGTGCATCTCTAAAAATTAGAATGTTGTGAAAAAGTTAATTTATGTTAATTATTCAAAAAGGTAAAATGATGGGCAAAGTGACATTTTTAAAACTTTTTTTAGTTTTAATGTTGATACACTTTGAATAGTAATTTACTCAAACTTGAAATCTGAGATTCTACTTTTCTGATTTTCATGACCTATAAGCCATACAAAGCCAAACAAAAAAGGCTTGCAATGAATGGAGGTGGGTAATCCAGGTCCAGAAAGTAAAAATCCATCCCAGGATTTTGCACCAACTTCATGTGTCTCTGCAGCAGAACCAACAAGGCAGTTGAAACAAAATCCTGGGGTGGATTTTTACTTTCTGGACCTGGATTACCCACAAATATAAAATATAATGGTTTTACCTGATATTTTGAAGTGGCGCTGTAATTCATATGAAACCATTCCAACAGACAGTGACGTAGTAGACGTCCCTGCATTGTTTTCAGCTCTCTTTAATTTTTTTCCTTGTGTGCTTCTTAGGAGTTGCTGAACCGTATTGAGGATTTCCAGCAGCACAGTGAGAAGGTGCTCTCTGATGATGTTAGTGCTGAATCAGTTGGAGAGATCCAGTCTCTGCTGGACGAGAGCTTGGAGTTTGACGTGTGCCTGCCGGAAGTTCCACGACTACGGGAGCATCTGGAGCTCGGCCGCTGGCTTGCAGCAGTCCAACAGGCTGAAAATTCTACCAACAATCCTTGCGGCCTTTCTCTGGATGGCATGCGACGGCTGATAGACCGTGGTGTGGGTCTGACCCCTCACCTGACCACAGAGCGTGCTATGGCCCGCCTGCAGGAGCTCCTCACTCTGTCTGAGCAGTGGGAGGAGAAAGCGCAGACACTCCTCAGAGCCAGGTGGGGGCAGCATTGTGCCAATCAAGCCTTTTCCAAATCACATGAAGCTAGTGTTTTCTGATTGTTTTAAAGGTAGAGTTAAAAAAACAGCTTATTTAACATTTGCTGTTGATCATGAGTGTGCAGCACTTAATTTGCAATAATAATTAGCTGTTATAATCTTTATTGCATTCTTTAAATGAATAAATAAATGAAGACAAAAATGTACAAGCTCCAAAAGGAATTTCTCAGGCTGCCCTGGTTATTATTGCTTTAATATTTGTACCCCACAGACCTCCAGAGAGTTTGTCGTCTCTGTCTGCAACAATGAAAGAAGTAGAGGCCATTCCAACGTACTTGCCGAACTGTCTACTACTGCGAGATTCTCTTCAGAGAGCAACAGAGTGGTTGAAGGAGGCCGAGGCTTTGCAGGTAAAGTCCCCTCCTTAACAGTAGACTTTTCAGTAACGTTTTTATAAAATTTTTCAAAATTTAAGCTAACACATCTTGTTTGAGGCCTTAACTGCTTCCCATTACAGTGGGGACTACATTATGGGCTGTGGTAGAATGATTGTATAACAACTTATCCGATTTTTCAGGCTTTGGCTGATAAAAATGACCACTTAAGTATTTCCAGATTAACAGTGCACTTAATAATCTAGTCAGAATCTGACTTGTGAAGATATCTGATTATTTAAGTAGTCATAGGAAAACTATAATCAGATTTCTTAGACCAGATTAAGGACTAAACATCTGATTTAAGGATTCCAAGACAGAAAGCTGTATTTTAGCACAGTAATCAGATTTCTCAGTGCATGTATTCTATTATTCTGATTTGATTAATTGAAAACAGCACTGTCCTGATAACATCAAGCAGAGAGGCAACAATCACTTGTGGAGTGATAATGAATGGCTCAGCAGGCTAAGACACTGACACTATGACCAGAGGATTGCGAGTTCAAATCCCAGTCATGCTGTTTGCCATCAACAGCCAGAGCCCACAGAGAGCAAAAATTGGCAGTGTTCTCTCTGGGTGGGTAGATGGCGCTCTCTCTCTCCCTATCACTCACACATTGCAATGTCCGCTGGCTTGGTACTGATTGGTGCATTTGAAACTGGGGACCATGCGCTTTCCTCTGAGCGCATTGGTTTCCCAGGGATGGTGTATCAAACGGTAGTTCAAAAAGAGGCGGTGACTGTGCATGTTTTCACCCTCCTGGAGTCAGGGATCATGCAAAGTGATAGGGAGAGCCACTATTGGGTTGGGTTAATTGGTGACTACCACACTGGGAAAAGGAGAAAATTGAAAAAAAAAAAAAAAGGTTGAGGAAAATTAAGAATTGTAATTTTCTTTTTTCTAAATGGTAGTCAACCGACATTTAACATTTACAGATAAAATTGACATTTCAAAATAAATACGTGTAGGCTTGGTCAAAAAGAGCTTAACTCCATTTTTGCACTGAGATAGAGAAAGCTGTAAGATGGGAAGCATTAAAGGCTAATCAAAACCAAAAAAGACAATATTTGCCAGTAAAGTGGGTCTTTGTTTACAGAAGTCGGTGGAAGGATGTTTACATTTATGTCACATGCTTCTTCAGAGTTTAATGGCTTGTTGTAAAGCAGAATTCTGACTACTGTCTGACTCGTGGATTTTGAATGCCTGTAAACATGTTCAATGAATTTTGGACAAAATCTGATTTTTGTATTTATTGGATTATTATTATTAGTTTTATGTTCTGGCTGTGAATGTTTATACTGACACACATACAAGGCTTCCCAACACACCACTGAAATGCCATTTTCAAACCATTTCTGTGATGATAGCATTCTCACTGTGTGTGTGTGTGTGTGTGTGCACGTGCAGGCGGGAGGACGTGTACCTGTGTTGGACAGAATATCGGACATGGTCTTGAGGGCACGCGCAATTCCTGTGCAGCTGGACCCTCTGGAGCGGCTGGAGGCTTTGGTGTCTGAGGTCCAGACTTGGAAAGAATCTGCAGCCAAAACGTTCCTTATGAAAAACTCTTCCTTCACCCTTCTGGAGGTATGATTAGACCTCATAAGTCACAAAGTCAGCATCACAGCTTGGGTTTACATCATGGCTCTCATTGTGGTTTTAAAGTGGCATTTTGGTGTGGACCTTCTTTTGGAAAACACCTTCATTTTTTTTGTACGGAATCAGTGGAATTTTACCTCTCAGGAGAACTATTTTTTCATCTCAGTCTTTGTCTTTCTCTGTGCAGGTGTTATGTCCTCGGTGTGAGGTTGGCAGCTCTCTGAAGAGGAAAATGAAGAAGACGAAGGGCGATGCAGTCCCATGTGGGAAGAAGAGAGCAGGACGTTTAGACAGTCTCAGTGATGTAGAGAAAGCCCTGTCAGGCAGTAAAGACTCCGCCTCCGCCGTGAGTTTTTATACTCACACACACTCACACACACACACACACACACACACACACACACAAGGTTAGCAGGTTAGAGTTTAGGGATTAAAGACTAACTAGGTTTAGTTCAGCAACATTTCTGGCCAATTTTGTGTGGGAATAATGACAAATCACATGCATTTTAACATTTAACTACAACTATCTTAAGTTAACTAAGTTAACTGTTAACTACATGTTTGCATATGCATGATGGATGCCTCGTGTATCCTGAATCCATTTGGTACATCAAATGAATGCTACATGTACACAAGGTGCAGTACACAAGGTAAACAATAGGGGCAGTCCACTATCGGTGTGATGTGTCCTTATTATTGCACATTTTTTCTGCCGTGATCATAGAATTATCCAAATTTCGATCACATTTAGTTTCTCAATGTTTACATTATGTAAATCCAGAGATTTTGTTGTGGCTACTGTTCTCTGGTCTGCCCTCTAGTGGAAGTGTCCTGTAACATCCATAGCAAATAGGCAAGCATGTAAACAGTTATGTTGACATCGCAGCTGGTTGTCTGTGAATGTATGGCTATGTAAACAGTAAGCATATATCTAGCCTTAAGGATTCAGACATTTTGGGTGTTTAAACCACCCCAAGATTTTCAGTAAGTGTTTTGACCATTTGGTAAACTGACACATCACTGTTCTTTAAGCTCTTCATATGAAGGACGACATTTTAGTAAATATCTCTTTTACGTTGATCAGTGCAGGTATTTTTCATTGAAGGATAATAACAAGAATATTAATCTTTAATATTATTTTGTGGTTGCTCACCCTCATCCTCCCTCTCCCTCCCTCAGATGGCGACTCTTGCTGAAGTTCGTTTGAAGGAGCTGGAGTCCTTGGCATCTTTTCGTGTAGCTAATGAGCCCAAACTTCTCCCGACAGTTGACTGTAGTGCACTCAAAGTGTGTGTGTGTCAGAAGCCTCCCATGGGCGCCATGCGTCAGTGTGAGCTGTGTCGGGATGCATTCCACAGTGTGTGTGTGGGTGGGCCGGCAGACCCCCCTGATACTGAGCCATGGTTATGTACATCATGTCACCGCTCCTCCAAACCTCCCCTGGACAAGATCCTCCCGCTGCTGGCATCTCTGCAGAGGATCCGTGTACGCTTGCCTGAGGGAGACGCTCTGCGCTACATGATCGAACGTACAGTCAACTGGCAGCGGCGAGCACGGAAGGTCCTGACGTCCTATGACCTCCCACCCACCTCTCAGGAACACAGTGGCAGCTCACCCTCACAGAGCTGCTGGGGACTAGACAGCAGCACAAAGGTCAGTGTAGTGCTTACAGTGCTCCACATCTGTACAAATTGATCAGTCAAGTGTCAGAAGAGCCAAAGTTATGGCAGCTTGTGACCAACAGTGATCTTCAGGACAGCTGTTATGATGTTTTTAGACATGCAGCACACTTTTGTTTATCTTTAGAGATAAAATAATGTCATACAGTGTCAGAAACCATTTAAGCAGCTGTATTTGAGTATCAGGGATTTAAGGCATGTACTGATTTTAGTGTGCAGTATGCATCGTGATATTTGATGAGGTATAAGCTTAAAAAAGCCCAAATTCTTAGTCAAAATGTAGCACATTGAAATTACGTATTGAGTAGTTTTGTGAAATTGGTCAAACTTTTTCTCACAGACGTAAACAGTCTCTGGATTCACTGACACAGAATTGTGCTTTTTGTACAGCAGTCTCAGGATTTGAACAGCAGGTGTGGCCAGGAGCAGTCAGTCTTCTACACAGAGCAGCGCTGCATCCCTCTGCAGGGTACGTTCTGAATAAGTGAGGATCTATACTGTAACTTTGGGTACCTTAACTGAGTGAGGTCCCACTATCCATCCCTCCATTATCACATCCGCTTAATTCTTATAAGGGTCGCGGTTAGTTCCCTACCCCCTCACTGGGTGCAGGGCAGGGCATTACACTATTCAACTACACCCAGGACAGGGCGCCAGTCCATCGCTGGGTGCACACGTGCACATATACACACACACACACAATTTAGAGTACCCAATCCACCTGATCTCCATGTTTTTGGACTGTGGGAGGAAACCAGAGACCCTGGAGGAAACCCAGGCAGACACAAACCCAAAACCTCAGCGCTGAGAGGCAAACATGATACCCACTAAGTCACCGTGCCGCCCAGGTCCCAATATAATGGATTCAATTCATTAGTTGCCAGTTTTTGAAAGTACATTTCAGCATCACAAAACCATGCTGTCCAAACCAATTTTGCACTCTGACCACAACTTTCCATCTTTGCTAGCATATTCCTGCATTTTCCCTTGTCCTTGACACACCTGTGTTTTTTCTGGGCACCAACTCTGTGTCTGTATTTGTGTAACTTAGGTCTGAGTTCCGAGCTGGAGGAGTTGATGGTTGAGGGATTGTTGCTGCAGGTTTCATTGCCAGAGACTGAGCAGCTGTACAAGCTGCTATTGAATGGTCCTCCAGTCCAGCGCAGCCCTCAGCACAAACACCCAACAGAGCAAAGCCCACAGCACACACCCTACCACTCTCAGGAAAACACCTCACCACACAGGGAGGTAAGCACCACCACTGCCAGTCAGAGCAATCTGTATCACTTCACTTAGATCTGTCTTCACTCAAGTCAATCCCCTTGTCTTCCTTTCCCAAAAGAAAGATACAGTCACCTCAGCAGAAAAGAAAGCAAAGCGACGGATAGAAACGGAGGAGTTTGGGCTGGACGTAGAGGTGAGGGAGCGAGAGATCTCAAAAAGGAAGAAGCAGCGGTTCAGTAAAGAGAAGAAGAGGGAGAGGAAAGCAGCCTCTGTCTCTGCATCTCCCAGCAACCTGTCCGACCTGTCCCCATCAGATGACTCGGAGGAGGACATGGTCCTGTGTCCGGCGGAGAGCTGCCTGCAGCCAGCAGGAGATGAGGTGTGTTTGGTGTATTTGTGTGTTCTCCTTCTCTTTTAAGAGTCATTGGGGTTTTGAAGTGTCTTTTAACATTTACAGCCATCACACTGCATCTTCTACATCTGGATAAGTTGTGTGGATGTGGCTAGGCCTGGGCTGATGTGTCTAAATTTTTTAGATAAATTAAGTCTCAATAATATTTTAAACATTGATTAAGACCTCCTGAATTCATCTGTTTTAAGAAAATGGATCCAGTTCCACAGTAAAAGACGCCTTTTTGCTACAAATTTCCTTGAATAAATTCTGCTCCTCACTAACTATTCCAGTTCTCACACTGGTTTATGCTTTATTCAATGTTTATATTTATTTTATGGGAGCGACTCAGATTATTGATTTTTTTTCCTAGCCCAATTCTGATTGGACTAACATGGGAGTCTGGCATAATTTCTTTTACAGCTCCTCAGTGATACTGTTTCTAGGTCGTACGTAAAGGAAAAAAGATGACTCTGCACTCGTCTGATCATTTTCATCCCAATTAATCACATTTCTGTGATTTTCCAGGCAGATGCCATCTTGTGTTTGGGTAAAAAATGCTGCTCCTGAACATATTTAGTTTGTTTGCTCCACTCTTATCTCTCCTGAATCATAAAAATGTCACTCAACCATGTACTTCGTCTATATGGAACAATTTCCACTTTGTATGTGACCTGGAGAGCATTATTTAGAAGAAAAAGAAGCTAAAATTGATGAGTAAAGCAAAATCCCACAGACTTATTAAAATACCTGACTATATTCACAGCAACAGGTGTCAGTGCTCAGTTTTTGCATCACTGCAAACTCCTTAAAGATCTAAATGCTATAAAATTATTGTAAATATCAATATATTCAAACTGATTACATATTACAGTAGAAACAAGTCTTAAGGATAAGAAAGTGTTTGTTTATACAGCACCTTTCCAAGACAAGCTACAAAGTGCTTTACAGTAAGTAAAATACAGTATAAAAGAGAAACAAAATTAACAGACATTACACACAAAATACACATAAACCAATATGTTCATGCGGGAATAAAACAAGAATAAATGATCAAGGATGAATCATGGAAGTAAGGATGATCATGCGATGCAGATTCACAGCCCACTAAAAAAAGCCATTCAGACACACGAGTTTCATCACTGAGGAGGTGTGTAAAATGGAATAATTACAAATGGAACAAACTCCTGATAACCTGAATAAGACTATTCAGTATCGTTTTATCGCCCAGGTCTAGGTGTGTGTGTGGGTGTGTGTTCTGAGTGTGTTCTCTTTCTGTTGCAGGTGTACTGGGTGCAGTGTGATTGCTGTAACCAGTGGTTCCATATGGTTTGTGTAGGCGTTTCTGCAAAGATGGCAGCAGAGGAGGACTACGTGTGCATCACCTGCAGCAGTAATATGAGCCAGTGCCGGAAATGAGAGCGAGAGATGAGGATGGAGGAATGCTGAGGACTAGAAGAACACCCAAGTCCAAGTCCCCTCTTTTCCTCAGTCCTTCCCTTTGTATTGCCCTGTTACCTGTTGTGTAACTGACCATCCCCAGTTCCCTATGACCTATGACCTCTGACCTTTGTAACAACGGTGCTATTTCCTCTATTTTGTTTGTTCTTTTTGGAATCTGTTGTTCTGAATGATGCTATTTGGTCACTTTTTTGTATTTTTACAGCTTTTCCTCCTATTTGAACAGTGTGTGGTTGTCTTAAAAAAGATAATTATGCTAAATGAAGAGTCACAGAGTGGGAATGTGTTGTGGGTTTCCGTTTTTAGTGCAGCTCCGTTGCATTACGGAGAAAGCAAGAAAGTCGACTTGTTCCTAGCTCGATGTAGAAAAGGAAATGACAGGTTTTCTCGTTTCCCGGGGATTTCTGCATGCTGAACCAGAGACACAACAATGCAGGACACGCAACAAAACAGCAACAATCTTTTTTCACCAAATATCTACAATAGATAAATAAGAAATAAAGAGAGAAGTTATTTTTTTGGAAAAACCCACTGTTTAATACACATGCGTCTGGGATGATATCATTTTACTCTGTCGTTTGTTTGTTTTTTTGTTTTGTAGATTAGTTAATTTATCTGAGCAATAATAATGTCTGTAAACATTCAGAGGCTTGAGCATGTGTATGAACTGTGTGGTGGTGCTTTAGAGATGGTGGTTCCCTGCATAGGAAGCATAAAGTGTAGATGGTGCAGTCTGGGTTGGTGACTAGCGATGTAGCAGCCAGAAAAGAGACATGTACAAAATCAACTGCCACAAACCTTGCTTGGGCTATTTTGCGGGGTGGGAGGGTGGAGTGGGCATTTGGGTTAAGCTTGTTTAAGATGTCCCAGTTTATAGTGTGGAATAAAAACCCTTTGGTCTAATATCTTACAAAATGCTTGGTCTCTTTCTGTCCAAACTTTAAGTATTCCATGTGACCAAAGAGAACTGCAAAAAGTGTTTACATGAATGTTTTCTCCTCTTTTTTATATTAATTACTAAAACCTACAACAAATATTTCTCATGTAGGTATTTTCAGCACCAGAACATCCATCTAGTCATTTGTAAGACAATGTAATATTAGGTTTATTGAAGTATGTAACATTTCAGTCTCGATTCTAGAGAGTTTCTCATGTAACACATTCAGTGTTCAGCGAAATACAAACCGTATTCCAAAAAAGTTGGGACACTAAACAAATTGTGAATAAAAACTGAATGCAATGATGTGGAGATGCCAACATCTAATATTTTAT
>BRDA01002178.1:0-27018 GCA_036984385.1 Crenuchus spilurus
TCAGGTGCTAGCCTGCTACAAGCAACCAGAGACAGATGGCATTGGAGAGAAGTGATTCGTCTGTGCAGCCTACCATCGCGAAGCGATGACGGCGTATGACATGACATGACAATACTGTTATAATCCGACAATCTGAAGATGTTATCAACTAAATGTCACCAGATAATAAAATCTAATGTGCAAACAGTTTATTTTTGTACTATTATGCACACTAGCTTACAGGCTAACTGGAGTCTGTAATTAGTAACAGTAGCTAAAAGTTAATTATAACAGCTAACTTTAAAATGTAATTATTATGCAGATAATAACATAAATATACATCACAAAATTACTCCAAATATATATATATATATATGAGAGAGAGAGAGTGTAAACGTTCCATACTCAAGTCAAAGGGTGAAGAAGAAAGTCTGTGTTTAGATCTTCTCAATAAGCTTTTAGAAGTAAATTGTTGTAATATTCAGGTGAAGTGTAAAGTTAGATCCTCAATTTGCTCTACTGTGGAGGATGTAGGTTAGCTAGCTAAAGATGTTTGGTCCTCAAATGCCTGCATAAAACTTGTCTTTTCGTATAAAATATACTGTCAGAAGAATAATGTTCATAAGCTGGAAAATGCACTTAAAATTACTTTATTTTGATTTACAGGAAAAATATACTTACTGTACTGTAGAATTAACCCATCACTTATTTTTGACCATCATGCTTTGCAGATCTACAGCAATATACTGTATACAGGTTCTACAGTAAATATCATTTTACAGTAACAATGCTGTGAAAACTACAGACATTTGTTAGGGTCCTAACCCTAAACGTAATATACTAACCCAAATCCTAACCTTAATCATAATAACCCTTACCTTAACCATAATAACCTTAAGCAAAACCTTAACTAACGCTAAACTTGACTCAAAACCCAACTCTATGATTGCAGAGCTATCTTCACATTAAAGCATTGACACCTCTTGGTTACTGAGTTTATGGTTAGGGTTGGTCACACTGAGTGTACACAGTGTTTGTGTGTCTGTAGGTGGACAATGCAACATGTTTATTTCTGTCTCAGATCAGTTACTGAGAACCTCAATAAGAGAGCTGTTGTTTATTCTTTAGTGTCAGACACACGGCCACAACATGGACCTCCGCGCGCTCTGCTCTCCAAATCACCAAACACGACCAAAATGGTCCTGAGCTCCTGACCTCCTCCTTTCCTCCTCTCCGGACTCCCCCTGCGCTCGTTCTCAATGTGACGTATTTACTGACAGCGCTGTGAGAGTTTTCGCACGCGCTCTCCAGCAGCTCGGTAATGCAGTAACAGCACTGCTCACATAAGCCTGCTCGTGCCCGCGCCCTGAGCCTGTCCTCCTCGCGGCCCGACAGCTCTCTCTCTCTCTCTCTCTCTCTTTCCAGTGGAGCGCGCGACGCACCTTCATCCACTCCTCACCTGAACCCTCCCGCTATGGCACACCTGAGTGGTCGAGTGCTCACGCTCCTGCCCTTCCTCCTCTCGCTCCCGGTAACGTGGTTCAGCGTCGGTCTCGCGGGAGCGGACGGTGAGTTTCTGTGGTTGTGTACTGAAGTGTGTTCTATTCTATTCTATTCTATTCTATTCTATTCTATTCTATTCAGTAATATATTTGTAGTTTAATGAGATTGATTAGCTTTGATTAGTAATCAGTCGCCACATGAATGAACTGAAAAACTTTTTTAAAGCAGCTGTACACTACAAAAACTGTCCAAAGCATAATTCAGCAGAGACTGAGAGAACAGACTGTAACATGCAAACTAGCAGGAGATATTTCATTTAGAAATCAACACAGTCCTCAGTGCTGTGGGATGCTCTGGTGTATACTGTTGTCATCTTCTTATGATTCAGACTGTATTTGACCTCATTATGAAAAGAAAATGACTAAATTGGCTGGTCACTTGATGCACTTTTGGCCTTTGGTTTAATAGAGCCTAAAGCTCTGCAGTGCTGAACAGTCTGGTCTTTCTTCTCTAGCACACAATCACCAGTTTAAGTGAAGATGGCTGTGTGTGAGGTGAATGAGGTGCGGTTGATAAAGGAGATCTGCAGTGTGTCCTTCAGGAGCAGAGCTGGGCTGTTGTGCTGTATAGTGTAGCTGATGCCTAATTATGATCACACATAGCTGCCTCTGTTTGCTCTGTGTCAAATATCCAGCCCAATGCTGGCAGCCGTGACCAAGAAGAATGTTAGTTTATGGGGCCGAGATGCTGAGAGGTTTTGTCTGAGAGTGACTAGTGTTAGAAACTCTATTTTTCTATTTTGTTCTATTTTGTTCTTTCATTTTCTGAATGTTTTTCAAATTTCTTAGTAGAGTCAGCTGAATCACAAAAAGGTGATTCTGGTCTAGTCTAACTGTATTTCTTAATAAGCAGATGTATCAACACAGTTGAATTAGACTGTAAAAATATCCAAGCTATTCAAAAGTCTATTCTATTCTAATCTAGTTTTTAATCTAGATTAATTGTATATTAATAAGCTGATGCAGCAAAACAGCAGTAAAACTGTCCAGTGTACTCAAAAGTCTATACTATTCTATCCTATTTGAGTCTAATTGTATTTCTTATAGCTGATATCCAAACAGTTGAATTACACTGTACAATATCCATGCTATTCTATTCTATTCTATTCTATTCTGGTCTAGTCTAGTCTATAGTCTAACTGTATTTTCTTAATAGGCTAATGCATCAAAACAATTGAATTACTCTATAAAAATATCCAGGCTATTCTGTTCAATTCAGTTCTACTCTACACTATTCTACTCTAGTCTATTTTACTCTACTCTAGTCTAGTCTAACTATATTTCTTAATTAGCTCATGTTTCAAAATAGTTGAATCACTCTGTAAAACTACTCTATTGTATTCAAGTTACTACTCAGATAAATCATGCTGAAAAAAGTCTTTATACTACCTGAAACTTATTTTTTTCCCCATTGTTATCTGGTTTTAGTAAAATTAAAAATACTACATCTATACTACAGATCCAATTAAAATGTAGCCAGAATCACAATCCAGTACATTTGTTTAATCTGTGTGTGCCCTTAATGAAACTCACAAATTGGAGAAAAACAGTACATCTTCTTACTATGATTTTGTTAAAACAGGAACCCACTCCACTGCAAGTTGACTACAGCCTCAGTCATTTTTTGAGTCTGACTTTCAGGTGTGATTTTCAGACAGAAACTGCCCTGTGCAGGATTATTAACTGGTTTGTTAGTTGTCAAGTCTTGGCATCAAGACAGTGGGCAAGTAACTCATAGTGCATTTAAGCTAGAAATAATATCACCCTTACAGAAATTTCTACTGATTCCTGACACCTAATATGATCACACCCACATCACAGACATGTGGTCATTGTGACAGTTAACAGGAAAAGAGGACTGATGACTGACACCATGTAAGGTGGGTCAACTGGGTAGTGTTCAATGTTCCAACGCAAAGTGACTTAATGTTAGAATATCTGACACCAAGCAAATGTCTCATACTTCTGAACTGTCTTCTTCATTTCTGAGCTAATCCTTAATCCAGGATTAATTCATTACTTGGGTTCATTAGTATATGCTGTTTAGAGCTGAAGATTGTGTCTATGTATTTGTCTGTTTACCTAAAATGTAGTGGGACAAGAAGAACTTAACTCATAACTCATGAGAGCAGCACATTGTTAAGTATTTTATGATGCCACATATAGATGGATGGATAGATCATAACACACATAAATATACATATATTAGGCAGAAATAAAAAGACATTAATTTGAATAAAATATATGTGAATAGGAATATAAATAATATATTTTAAAAAATTTCCTCCAATTTTTATCCCCTTCTCAATGTAGTAGTTTTATTAGCCTATCCCATCCATTAGAACTCTCCCCATCACTTTTGCAATGTCCCTGACTCTAAGAGGGTGAAGACAAGCACAATCCTCCTCCGTTGCGTGTGATATGGCCACCACCTCTTTTCGAACTACCGCTGATACACCATCACTGGGGAGCAACATGCTTGGAGGAAAGCTCAGGATTCCCAGCTTTGAATGGACCAATCAGTAGACATCTGAGCCAGCAGACATGGCAATGTGAAAGTGATAGGGAGAGAGAGCGCCATCTACCCACCCTAGAGAGAGCACTGCCAATTTTTGCTCTATTGGGCCCCGGCTGTTGATGGCAAACAGAATGACCAGGATTCGAACTCGCGATCCTCTGGTCACAGTGTCAGCGTCTTAGCCTGCTGAGCCACTTGAGGGCCAGAATATAAATAATATCTCTATTAACATATTTTAATAAGCATATAAGACAGACTTGTGACATTTACACAAAGCATTTCACTAAATATTACACTCTTTGGTGTGAGGTAGTTTAGTTCACCATGAGTTTGATGTATGCACTTTTCCAGCCAACACCAACATATAGCCCTGATCATTCATGCTGAAGCTGTAAGTAACATTTCAGAATGCTTTTTGAATGCAGAATAATATATATAGGCTGGCAATTGGAACATAAACCTACAAGAACATCAAAAGTGGAGCTCAAGAATAAATAAAAATAATAACAGAAAATAAAGTATGTTTAGAATAAAGTGGTCTAATGTATTATTAGGTTTAAGTGGTAGATGTGTTATGTACAGCCACATAAAGCTGATAAATGAGACAAACACTTGTTACTTCAATATAAAGCCATGCGTCACCATTTGATGAGCAAACCAAGCCGAGCTGATGTTTTGGGGTAAATTTATCAGTAGGGTCAGTGAAGACACTGTTGGCAGGACTCACCACAGTGACTGTGTCCAACTGTTATTTTAGTCCTATGTGTGAAACTGACTAAATGGGAAAGTGATGTTGAAGGTGGTGTGTGTTTATAGCAGTTTTTGTGTGAATGTTGACTTCTTTCAATCAGTGAGTGTGTGTGTGTGTGTGTGTGTTGGGGTGGGGTTATGGAATGGTGCTGACTGTGGTGTTTGTGTGTATATGTGACTTCATATTTGCACCTTGGAGTCATGGGTCCTGTTTGGAGCTGATCGTCATTCCTCTTCTTGTTCTTACCTTTTGTTTGGCGTTACTTTAAGTGAGAGTCCACCCTGTACCGCCTACTCCTAAAAATACCCCACCCCTACTGCTGACACTTACAGTAGCTGCTACCCTCATTTGACCTTATTATTAGCATATGAGTTATTCCTTCATCTTATGTAAATCATTATTTGTTATTGCTGAGAGGGCACATTTTGCAACACTAAGCTTAAATTCTTAAAATCATCACTAAACCACTTGCATCAGATAAAGGAAACATTCAAAATAAAATCCTGTTCATCTCATTGACCTATTATAGACATGGTTCTGTCTAAACATCTGTATGCAAAATTAATCTCAGCCTTTGGGTTTTCTCAGAGCTTTTGAGCCCAATTCATTTCACCTCAGTCGTTGCTGAACATGATTTGCATAAGAAAACTGCAAAATTTTGTCAATATCATCAATTTCTTCTATGTCTTACTTCATCTAACTTTATAATTTAATATGTTTGGTTTTGTACAGATAACAGTTAGGGTTGCAAAGGTATAAAATTTTCATGGTATGATAACTGTCTCAGAAAATATCACAATATCACGTTTATCACAGTATTTCACAAAAATTATTATATAAAATAATTTATTATAAAAATGTATTATAAGTGACACTGACTCTTAAAGAAATAACAACCAAATGTTTTATGTTTAACAAACTATTTATTGTAGCTGAAACTTCAAACAATCTTTAATGACAATTATGTATAAAATGTATCCTTTTAAAAAAGGAGCCAAAATATAAGGACCATTTTTTGCACTTTGTAAATATAAATCTAAAATAAAATACTGTAAATAGTAAACATAAACTTTTTCATAAGAAATAAACATATGTATCATTTGTTTATGTTAAGAAAATAGGTGCACTGTCAATTTAAGAGCTAAGCAGCTCTGGGGCAGTGTGGACTGGGGTTCAGAGTGAACAGCAGTAAGATTCTGGTAGTAAAAGACCATGTGTTGTGTTACGGTTTGTGTTGCATCATGTATTTGGAACAACCTTTGGTTTAAAGTTTTATTTTTGTTTGTTTTCTTCACGTGTATAGTCTGGAATGAACAACTGTTTGTTTTTGTTTATCTTTACACAGTGTCTTGTGGAGATTTTCTTGAAATAACACAGACATGGGTAAAGTTGCTTCAGTCACCAGAACCTTGTTCAGCTCACACACCTCCTTTAACTTCTACTTTACATCCGCTAACTTTGTAGCAACCCTAATAGCAGTAAAACAATATTCAGAATGTTTTTGGTGTTAAAATCATGCTTCTTTAGATCTGGACAAGGTTATTGTAGCTAACAACCAATAGAAGCCACCAACCAGCATGACAACCACAAGTTTAAAGCATTCACACAAATCTTGTCGACTTGTTAAGTAATCAAATCAAATCAAAGTTTCTTTGTCATATACACAATCATACATGATACAACAGTGAAATGCTAATCTGAAATGTACAAATGGTTAGTGCATCCCAAAAGCTTTAATTATCAAGAAAAGTGTTCAAAATTTAATTAAATATTTTGTATTCATTATACAATAAGTGACATTTCAAGCCTTTTTGTTTTAATGTTGATGACTTAAAGCTCATGAAAATCAGAATTCCAGAATCTCAGAGTATTAGAATATTTCATTTTGAGTAAATTACTATTTAAACAGTATCAACATTAAAACAAAAAAGACTTAAAATATCTCACTTTACATTTTGAATATAAATAAATGTCAGTTTACCTTTTTGAATTAAATTAACACAAATGAACGTTTTCATGATATTCTAATTTTTAAAGATGCATTAGTATGTGTTTTTTTGGATAACCTTGACTGAATAACCTTGTTAACTATAGAAACATATGGACATAGAAATGTTATTTGCTTTCCTATGTTATGGACATTTGTGTCTATATTTTATAGATAACAGTTTGACATATAGTCTCAGAAGACACATGGATGCTTTTTAAGATTTCTTAAGTCATCACAGTTTGAGTGTTTGATAATTTAGTTTAGCAGTAAACTTTTGAATATAAGCTCTTATTGTGATTTATATTAACCATATAGTTTCACAACAAAACTAAAGTAGCTTTAGGTTTATTTCAGAGATGCATTTCTGACTTTTAGGACGAGGGCAAAACTATCTTTCGAATTATTTGGTTGAATAATTGCATTAATGTCTTCCACAGGTCGGGTCTTCTTGCAGGAGGTGAGGAATGGTTCAGATGCAGGCTTTGAGGCAGCTTCACATGCATGTGAGATTCAGGGGGCGCGAGTGGCATCAGGAACGGAGCTCCATCATGCTGTGATGGAGTGTGCCTTCTCTACCTGTACACAAGGCTGGCTTACTGGACCCAGCATTGGGTAAGAAGCCCAATCTCACCTGCTCTCACACCTATTACTTCATCATAAGCACAGTGTGGGCATCTGAGAATAACAACATGATTTTGGTTGTAGGGAGGAGAATGTATTTTGTGAATTCAGGTAGAAGGTTTCCATTTACACCTCAGGCATTCAGGCCTCCAGAGAGCAGGACATGAGGCACTGTCACAGAGTACATTAGCACTCAGTGCCTGTGCTATTCCAGAGTTAATGTATATTTCTTAACCTGAACAGTCAAATCCCAAAGTAATTATCACATTGTGAATGTAATGCTACTCTTTGTGAATTGTAAACTGTGTGAAATAAACCAAAAATCATAATAGATCATAATAGATCACTGTGAAAAGAATGATTTTTTGACATATATTTGATCATTTGGACCTGTTGCTGAACTATATGATGTTCTCTGTACAAACTTAAAAATAAAGGTGCCATAAAGGGTTTTTGGAGAATTGTCAAAACAGCATAAGCAGGGGTCCTCAAATGTTTTTCAGCCGGGAACCCAGAGGAAAAAAACTGCTTGGATCCCCCACACTTTAACTCGTCAAATGGTAGACACATTATACAAATATATAACCACTTTAAATATTTGTCTTGACACTGATGACTGATGACAGACCGCCCAACTTATTTTCATTTTATTTTATTTATTTTTATTTTTACCCAATTTTCTCCCCAATGTATTGGTAGTCCATTGACCCACTCATTCTTTGACTCTCCCTATCACTTGTAATACTGACTCTAGGAGGGTGCAGACTAAAGTAAAGTCAAGCTCCGCCTCTTTTCCAACTGCTGCCGAAACATCGCCGCCGGGCAGTCAACACGCTCAGAGAAAAGCCAGGATCCCCAGCTCTGATGAATCGCCTGGCAGATGCCTGAGCCAGCCAACATTACTTTTAGTAGTGCTGAGGAGAGAGTGCCATCTTATATGCCTGGAGAAAGCACGGCCAATTTTTGCTCTCTCGGGCCCCATCTGCCGATGGCAAACAGCTTCTCAGATCACTAAGCCCCGGGGACTGCTGCGATCAGGAGTAGCAGAAGATAATAAATGGATGGATGGATGCTTTATATTAATTACACATAAAGTCATATATTTCAAGTTTACTTTTTGTTTTAATGTTGATATTGTTTGAATAGTAATTTACTCAAACTCCAAATCAAATATTCTGATCATTTGAGATTCTGGATTTCTTCTTTTCATGAACTATAAACAAAACTGAACAACAGGAAAACAAAAAAAGCTTGAAATGTCACTTCATGTGTAATGAATATAAAATATTATAGTGTACTTTTTAAAATTAAATTTTTTAATGTTTGAGATGCATTAGTAACTCATGGTTCCTGGCTAAATGGACCACACTTTGTGAGTGTGAATGAGGTGTGTTTTTTTCTAACAGTTCATGATACTTTATTTTAAAAGATTATACTGTTGGCTATGAATCAGTCCTTGTGAACTGTGTGATTGTGTGTGTGTTGGACAGTTTGGACCTTTTGCTGAATTTTATCTGAGAGTCCACCCAAAAGGAATGTTAGGCCAGTCAAAATAACCCTTACATGACAAAGATTCATCACAGATGGCCAATAAATTTAACGTAACTCACCCACAAATAGACCTTTACGTGAACTCTACAGCGGTTTCCAGGCTCAGTGAGTGAGCTCAGTAATGGGGCGTTTCCAAGGTAACTTTACTCTGTCCCTAGAGGATCCTCATGTTCAGTCCCCACAGATTCCCAGCAGTCATATCTTGACATCCCCATGCACACCCATGCTCAAATGTACACAAAAAAAGATTTCATTTCAG
The DNA here is from genome assembly GCA_036984385.1 of Crenuchus spilurus. Lineage (NCBI taxonomy): Eukaryota > Metazoa > Chordata > Actinopteri > Characiformes > Crenuchidae > Crenuchus > Crenuchus spilurus. The sequence continues at coordinate 9,232 of BRDA01002178.1, forward strand.
TCTCAGGGTTACAATAACCCATCAATTCTTTAAAAATGCAGTACATATGGGTTATAAATTGTAGATGAACTTCTTCCAGAAACCATGTCTCGCCTAAAAACGTGTTAAGACTCTTAACAATCAACGTGAAAGACTCTTTACAATCAACACAATCTTTTACACGCTTAAAACTCAACCACAAACACTGGTGGGAAGTGGCAGCCAATTACACACAGTGTACTCTCAACAAGAAGCGACCGTCCACCTGGAGGACTGAATCAAACACCCAAAACAGAATGCCAACCATAGCTGAGCAAACATATATTCATATACACACAGACATACACATTTACATTTACATTTACAGACTCCAGGGTCATTTAGAGCACCCAATTCACCTAGTCTCCAAGGTTTCAGACTGTGGTAGGAAAATGGAGTCCTCTGAGGCAACTCACACAGACTTTGGGAGAACATGGAAGCTCCGTCCAGATGAGGACTTAAACATAATTGAAAATAAACATGAACAAACTCACTTTGCAGCTAAAAGCTGAAAACTTTAGACAAATAATCAGTACAGAAAAACTATCTCAGGAGTAAGAAAACTAACCTGAATTCATTTTAGTGGCAGTAGGTGTCATGAATATGGAGGAATATGTGTCCAAGCATGTCTTGGCTGATTGTCAAAAAATTATTTAATGTGATCACACACGTTGTCTAGAAAACAGGCTCAAACTTCAGTTAAATATTACTAATATGGATGTTCAGTTAAAGTGCTATTTGGTGTGGGAGTTGTGTGTATAATGTTACATGATCTCTGTGTTACAACAGAGAAATACTTGGCCTGTAATCAGCCTGTTTTAAAACATTTTTGATTACCTCTGCAGTGTTTCCAATATCATACAGTGAAACTGCAGCAGCAGTATATAAAAGTATATAAAAGAAGTATATTAAGCGTCAGATGCACGTCCTACTACAAACCAATCAGTGTTGAGTGTAGGAAGATGCACCGCATTTAAATGATGCACGTAGGCATCTCATAGTAAAAGTCTTTGTGTGCGCTCGTAAAAATGCAGAGTTAACACAAACCTAACCGGACCAAATATATACAAAGTAACAAACACATGAACCTTGGTGTGGACCATGGTCCGGACTTTGAGGTGTGAAAGCACCCTTATACATCTCCCCTTATCATAAAATTTTTATAATAAAAAAAACAGTCAATCATTTCATTTTTAAGACCCCACAGTTTTTAAAAGTGCATCTTAAACATACAAAGAGAGGACACTTTATGGTAAGATCATAAAATAAACTACAAATACCATAACTGTGCAATAACGTTAATTTTGTTCACTTTTTAAACGTGACACTGATCTGTGAGGTGGTGCAACAGCACTAATGGTTCGATCTTGTTTATTCCTTATTAAGGCTATGAAGCATTGCTGTCTTGCATTCAGACAAAATATGTTGCATTTGTAGTAACCTAATGGATGTTTTTAGCCTACCATAGCTCTACCATTTGGTAGAGATGACACAATCACAGTCAGTGTTAAGTTAAACTCCTTCTCCAATAAGATATAATGACTTAAATGTGCTCTACCAAATGGTTGAGCAGAATGTTAAAGGGTTAAGGTTTGTGCACATACCTGCACACTATTACTGGTAATAAAGTGAATAATACATAATGTATTCAGCTAAATGTGCCACTTGCACACATTCAGTTTACTTTCTTCCTCTGAATCGTAGCTACATCTCTTTTGCAGGACCACAGTGTGCAGGAGCGTGGGTGGAAGTTTACGGGCTGTGGACATGCAGGTGGAGAATGTGACAGAAACAACTGAGAGCCTGGCTGCATTCTGTGTGAAAGACACTGGTCAGTTTTAATACTGTAATGAGAGATGGCAGGGCCTTAAGTCTTTAGTTGGTGGATAAAAAGTGCCAAAAAGTCTGTTTAGCTGAAAATTTTAATCTGAAACCCAAAACAGTCTGTGATCACATTTTGCAGTTTGCAGTTACTGTGGTAGATGTGATCATGTCTAAATCTGTCTCTTTCCCGTTCCTGTGTCAGGAGCTCCATGTGGTGCTCCCCCCTCATTCCCCAACACACATCTGCAGGGACGGACAGGACTGGAGTTGGGTGATGAGATTCTGTATGCCTGTAACCCAGGATACACTCTGCCTACTGGAGAGACAGCCTTCAGTCTGCTGTGTGATAGCTGTGGAGAGTGGTATGGCCTGGTGCAACTCTGCATCAAAGGTGAGAGGATGTACAGTAACAATCCAACTGACATGCCCTTACCAAAAAAAAAAAGTATACGTCGAGTACATGTTATTAAGTATACTTAAGTATAGTAAAAGTATTTCTCTAAGTATACTTTTATTTAGCAAGTACACTACAAGTATACTTACTTGGGCCTAAATTGGAACACTTTAAGTTCAAGTACCAGTACATAAAAAGTTAAACTGGAAGGATTCTCTATAATTAGAGTAAAATTATAAAATTATAGAGAATCCTTCCAGTTTACTTTTTATGTACTTGAACTTAAAGTGTTCCAATTTAGGCCCAATTAAGTATACTTGTAGTGTACTTTTGCTAAATAAAAGTACACTTAGAGAAATACTTTTATACTTACATATACTTAAGAACATGTACTCAACTAATACTTTTTTTTTTTTGTAAGATTGAACGGCCATTAAAAATGTGTATTTGTGTTGTTAATTTTATTCAAAAAGGTAAACTGACATATATTTTATATTCATTACATACTTTTGAAGTATTTTTGTATCAGTATGACTTAGAGCATTGGCTGACTAATAAAGCATAGTAATATAATGGCCAGCAAACCATTTGGTAGTAGTTTTGGCACTGTGGGCAGGTAAAAGGTAATTCGCTTTTCAGTAGATGGAAGCATGTGGTGCTCTAAAATCTGTTAGTAGATGGTTGCATTGACTTTGGACTTGATAAAACACAGTGGGCCGACACCAGCAGAAGACATGGCAACCACAACCATAACAGACTGCAACACTTCACACTGGATTTCAGACACCTTGGGTTCTGTACCTTTCACTCTTCCAGACTCTTGGACCTTGATTTTCAAATGATATGCAGAATTTAGTTTCATGTGAAAAGTGGACTTATTACCACTGATCAAGTCCAGTTTTTTTCTCTTTAACCTAGCTGAGATGTTGTCTCTTGTTCAGGAGTTTCTTGATATGAGAAAAGCCATTTGACAGAGGGATACACAGTATTTATACTGCTTGAATAGCATTTCACTCAAAACAATTAAAAGCCTTTTTGAATTACATTTTGAACAAAAATACGAAAAAATAATAATCACAGTATTCATTTTTATTGTAATCAGTTGTAAGATAGATCAAATGAATCTCAGGGTTTAAAATGCATGGATGGGGCCCTGAGTGGCTCAGCAGGATAAGGCGCTGACACTATGACCAGAGGATTGCGAGTTCGAATCCTGGTCATGCTGTTTGCCATCAACAGCCGGGACCTAAGAGAGCAAAATTGGCAGTGCTCTCTCTGGGTGGGTAGATGGCTCTCTCACTCTCCCTGTCACTCACACATTGCAATGGCTCTGGTGTCTTCTGATTGGTCCATTCAAAACTAGAGACCCTGCACTTTCCTCCGAGCGCGTTGGTTCCCCAGGGACGGTGTATCAAGTATGATTCGAAAAGAGGTGGTGACTGTATCGCATGCAACGAAGGAGGCGTGTGCATGTCTTCACTCTCCTAGACTCAGGAACAGTGAAAAGTGATGGGGAGAGTCACTAATGGATTGGGTTAATTGGCAACTACTGCATTGGGAAAGGGAGAAAATTGGCAAAAACTAATTTAAAAAATGCATGGATGACTAAAAAATGTGTTAATGTATTGCAAATTGAAAAGGTAACTTAGTACAAAGTGTGTTTGGTGTATTATAGACAATGCTGAGGCCTTCATTGATTACGAGGACAAACTCCCAGATGACCATCACCTATATGAGGGCCTGGAGGAAGTGCACCATGTGAGTCTGATGCCTGAGGTCACTGAGATACCTGGTCATGAAGAAGATGAAGAGTCGACACCTGAGCCAGAGCTGCTGGTCAGGGCAGAGAAAGAGGAGGATACAGATAAGGAAGGCCCTGCGGTGTCTGTAACTGAACCTCCAGTATCTCAGCTCAGTCAGAAACACATGTTCTGGTTCCCTTCAGAGGCTTTCCATGAGGAGGAGCATCCTTTCATCACCCCAGAAACACCCATTAAAGCCCCCACCCAGGATGAGAACTATATCACAGCCAAAGCAGAAGATGATATGACCACAGAGGATGATGGAGAATATGTAACCCAACCTCCGACTGACAAGCCTGTCAGTCATAGTGTAACCAGCACAGAGGAATCATGGCTGGATGGATACCCTGTTTCCCAAGAGGAGGAGAAAGCAGGTGCAGGGTCAACAGATGAGGCAGAACCAGTGGTGAATGCTGAGAGTGACCATTCAAAGATGGAGGAGTTTGAAAATGTAACTGACAGTCTGGATGAGAAAGAGAGCAAGGTTGTAACTGGGGGACACTTTCACAGTCATGATGAGGTATATCAAGGAGTCACTACTGCACCTCCAGGAAAGATCTTAACTGGAGTAACAGATTCCTCAGAAGAAACCCATTTTGTTACTGAGGAACCTACAGAAGAAGCGATGGAAGGAGAGGCCCAGAGGCCAGTGGAGGTGGAATCTAAGGATGTGTCTGAACGATCTAAAGAGATCTTTCACAGTGTCACTGACAGGGAAAATGATGTCGATATAAGCCCGACTTCTTTGACCAGCTTCACTCAGATCACACCTGACCTAGATGACATGACCCTAAACAAAAGACCAAGGCCATACACACCAAGCTCTGCTCCAGAGAATGTCAGCAGCAGTCAAGAAGGGATGGGTTTCAAGCACACCATTACACCTTCAGGTGTGGCACATCTGGACAACACACCTACTCAAGATGTTCACATTATCAGTAACGTGGCCACACCCACGATCAGTGTCTCTTGGGAAACTAAAGACTTTGGCCACTTTTTGGAAGAGATTCCCACTGTAGATGATGAAGTTTCTGCTGAAACTCATGACAATCGTAGCGCAATGGAAGGAGACACAGATCGTAGTCTGGATCAACCAGGAAAAGCTGAGGATGGAGCTTGTGAAGTGGACCCCTGTCACGTAGCTGCCCATGGTCCAACGATTGCGGCCATCATCGTTGGGATAGTAGCAGCAGTTGTTGGATTGGCTTTGGGTGTGTGGTGTTACAAAAGGAGGCAGCAGAAGAGCTCTCACTATCAACTTAATGGCACTAACAGACAAACACAGTGCATTGAGCTTCAGCAGACTGTGTAACTTAACACACATAGCTTACTCAAACACCCTAAATGTATGAACATTATAATTAATCTATGTACACCCAGGCACACTAATCTACACACAATCTGGGAACTCGTTCCTGAAGTTTTAGCTCTCTACAAGCTAGGAAGGGTGGATGCAGTTAGAAATTGTGTATTGCTTCAGCGCTTTGTTAATGCATATTTCTATTTTTCATACAGGCTTTGCAGTATGCTTATTTTTGTGTTGTGCTATATATCTATTGTCACTTTCCAAAAAAACATGTATCTCCAAAATGGTAATTTCATGGGGGAAGTCTCAACTTTTATCAAAAAAAATAATGTAAACAGATTGTATTCCATGCAATTTCTGAACATTTCTGAGGGGCCGTTCATCATGCAGTGTTCACATCATATAAAAGGCAGCTGCTGTGTACAAATGATGTAGAAGAATTATTTAAACAATGGAGATACACGATTTTCATATGACAGTGACACTATGTTTGATGCTTCATATTTACTAGATTAGGTTTGTGTATTGTGTGGACTGCATTTGTGAGGCTGGAAGTGGGTCCATGTATGCATGGGAGACGTCTTTTTCTGACGATGTGTATAGGCTTGTCTGCTGTGAGTGAGTGCGACTGTGAGTGCGATGAGTGTTTCAGAGGATATGTGAGAGTGAATGCTGGATTCTGTGTGTGCTGTTGGAAGTCTCAGTGTTGCACATAGGTGTTAGGCTTAGTTTGTGTCTGCAGACATTCCGGCAAGAGGAAATGAAGGTGCACCTGATTGACTTTCAAATGTTTAGTTTATAAGAAGATTCTGTTCAAATCATAATACTACAAATGTGTGCTGTATAATACTTCATGGTGCACTGGACCTGGAGGGCACAGTGATGTTCAATTTTATTGTAGTTTATTGGAAAGGAAATTAAACCAAAACATTCAATTGTCAATCTATAGATCACTAGTTAATTCTTAGTACCGAGGGAGCTGCTTTCCCAAAAGTACTGGATGGAGCAACATCATTGAGGAGAACAAAGTTCTACTGCTCAACAGCTCAGCCCCTCTAGCTCAGCCTGGTATTTAACATGGTACCAATAGGTTCATGTTTATCTGCTCTAGAAAGTCTTTTTCTATTGGCTGTGTGCATTTGTGCACACCAGTGTTAACATGACAGCTTTAGTTAAGCTAGCTTGTTGTATGTTATTTAGCAATATGGTAATTTGAAACAATGTGTTAGAAGAGACAAAGCTAGCTTTCTAATAATAATATTAGATTAGCTATATAAAATATAAAATCAAAAAATGAGTCCTATTTAACTTTTATTTTAACAAAAAAAGATAACTCAAAGTTAACAAAAAAGTAAAATGCCATAACATCAGTGAAATCACTTATTTAATAATGGCCACTTGCCATATTGCTTCCAATCTACGACCTTGAATAAAAATGTTCATGTTTCAAGTTTGTCATCACATTGCATTCTGGTATTGATTTATTAAATAAGCATTCAGTATATATATATATATATATATATATATATATAGAGTATAGTACATATATAGTATATATGTATAGTGCTTAGAGGTCATAAAACAGCAAAACAGACAAGATTTCCAGGAAGTATAGAGATATAGAATGTTTTTGTGATGCTTTGGGGCACGGTGGATGAATTTAATCATGATTGTAAGGTGTGGTAGTATTGTCTTACTGTGTTCCACTTCTAGCAGATGGCAGTGTTAATGACTTTTCTGCACCAGTGTTTTGTAATTAAACAGAGAAAAAGGTGTAATTGAGCTTTTCAGTGTTCAGTTGTGTTTAGTGAGGTATGATAAACTAGAGTTTGTTGTAGATAAGCTAAAGTTTGGTCTTGTTTGTGAAATCTGTAACAAAGTCTGTACACTATATTCCTTAAATTTATATACAGACCGCTGTGTTCAAGGATCATATAAGTTCTGAATGTCTTATTGTTATTGCTCACATCAGTTCTGTGCCTGTAGAACAGGGCTAAAGTCTTTCAGTTACAGGATTGTGAAGAGTTAGAATTTAATCCGAGCTTTAGACTTAATCTTTGTCTTAATTGAGCTGATATAAACAAAATGGTACAATATGTCTGGTTTGGATGAACAAAATTTAAATATGTAATTAACATGTTCACTGTTTGCCCTTTTTTCCCCCAGTGGTGCTCTATAAAATGTGTATGTTAATGGCTTTGTTTACTTATATATCTATTAGCTTTGAGTTGTTTTCTATGCTAGACTCCTCTAAGTAACAATAGCATTGCACATTTTGAGTGTCAAGAGTAAACGTTACAGCTTATTATGTCATATTTTGCACAAAAATGCCCTCTGCCTTTAAGTCAACAAGGGATTTCATTAAATTATTTGTAAATGTACCTGCTTCTCCAGAGCACACTGACCCAGCACTGCTCTAGAATGTTTCCTCTCATTCCCACTGAAAGTTCCATCCATCATCTCCCTCTTAATCCTGATCAGGATCACGGTGAGTCCCCTCTCAAGGCAGGGCATTACACTATTTTAACTAAGTCCAGGACAGGGTGCCAATCCATTGCCGGGCATACAATTTAGAGTAGCCTACCTAATTCACCTGACCTCCATGTTTTTGAACAGTGGGAGGAAACCTGAGACCCTGGAGGAAACCCACGCAGACACAGGGCGAACATGGAAGCTACCTAGATGGGGACTTGAACCCAAGACCTCAGTGCTAACAGGCAAATGTGCTAACAAAGCCATCGTGCCACCCCCAAATGTTTTAATTTCACCTATTGCTCATGTTCTAGAATGTTCTGTCCCATTTTCCCTGTTCTAAATTAATCTCTCCTATACACATTGGACCTCACATTGGATTTATTTAGAACAGAATCTGCGCCCACTCATCAGCTTATGCCCACTTATACCATGGAGTGTGTATGTTGTCCAGTTGTATAATATTACAGGATTTAAGCTACAGAATCTTTAAGTGCAAAAGTAAGGAAAAAACACAGAAGCTATTGGTGAATGAGGCCCAGTGTTCTGGATTGTTCTCCCCGTTCACATATTTTCATATGAACTGTCAGTTGTTACTCTTGGATGGTATAAAGCCAACTGCAAACATTAAGAGTGTTCTGTTTATTGAGGAATGCTGGGTCAGTGCGCTCTGGGCCTTGCAGTCCCTTAAAAGACACCACTAATGTAAATGAAAATTTTCACTGCTAATATGAATTTGCCCATAAATTTTTTTTAGCTTTATGTACCATTTCCTACCATAGATCTCTCAGCACTGGAAATCTGGAAGAACGCTAAGTACTTGACACTGGCTTGTGACTATGCAGATTCCCAACTGGTTGCTAGTGTAAGGCAGAAAGTGACACACCTTTAAATTACAACAATTCGGGGGACATCACCTATTGACCTGCAGTTTCTTACTGCAATTTTTCATCGTAGCAATCAGTTTGAAAAAAAGGGATTAGCAAAAATGTTGTTATTATTATTATTATTAAGCTTATTAATAATAATAATAATATGAGTCATAGTTGTAATAGTATAGTGAAAACCATTTATACAGCATATGTTTTTCTTGTTATTTTCTTTCATATATGAAATGATTCCTCCCATCATCTTATTTAAATCTTGAGGCAGGAGATTTAATATGGCCATCTGACACAGCTGAACATTAGTGTGACAAACTAACTGAATGATTACAAATAAAATCCAATCACTTCAGGAATTCTTGTTCAATTTTGCTCTTATTTGGAGTATTTGGAGTGTGTGGATGTGGGTGGGCGTATCTCTATGTGTCTTTGCATCCAGCAAAGTTTAACTTGGCCTGAGCAGAGAATGAAATTTAAAACCTACAAATCACATTTTTGATACTTAGTCCAACTTATGCTTGCTTTTATAGTGTTTGCTTTTATATGATTGGGTATTATTATCATTAGGTAGTACAATAACGTACTGAGAAAGAATGTTCATGGTTGCATTCAAACACACACACACACACACATTAAGAAGAGGAACAGAGGCTCATTTAAAGGTGTTTGAACATGGAGTATCTGTGCAGTTTATCACACCATAGTAGGAAAAGATCACACAGAGAGAGAGAGAGAGAGAGAGAATCATGGGTCAGGGTTTCAGTGGAGAAGTGTGTGTGTGTGTGTGTGTGTGTGTGTGTGTGTGTGTGTGTGTGTGTGTGTGTGTGTGTGTGTGTGTGTGTGTGTGGGAGTGTTCACATTTAAAACTCTAATGTTTGAACTTAAGATCCAGTGTTTAGTCTTTTGCTGTTAAATTTAGCCAGAGCTACTTAAGGGTGTGCACTGCTAGTGTTGTGCACAATTTTAGGAATTTTGTTACTGACTACATACTAGTGCACATACTACTAGTATTAATGCATCTTCAAAAATTAAAACATTCAGAAAAAGTTCATTTGTGATCATAATTTAAGTCTGTGAACATAATTTAAAATATATTTTATATTCATTACATGTAAACTGACATATTTCAAGTCATTTCTTTTATGTTGATACTGTTTGAATAGTAATTTAGTCCAAATGAAATATTCTAAGAATTTGAGAATCTAGATCACTGATGTGACAAAATGATCAACATTAAAACAAAAAGGCTCGAAATGTCATTTTACATGTAATGAATATAAAATATATGACTGAAGCCAAAATCAAAGTTTTTAATTTAATTATGAATTTAATTATGAATAATAATACACTGTAATTTGGTATATTGTCCAGAACACAGCTCCTGTCGTCTGGTGATTTTAGATGTCATTTATCAAGCTTGTATACATTGAGCTAATATTCTTACCTCATTATTGTATTATTGGCATTATGGCCAATATCAATAATTTTATGTCACATTATAATTCAACATGTCACTGTAGCATAAAGGCAAGATTCATGGAATTTATTTTCATTTTTCTGTTTCCAAATTTAGAGCTGATTCATTGTCTTTTCCAGCTGTGTTACTTAGAAATTGTGAAGACTCCTCCAGATCAATGCTCTAATCTGGGAGTTCCTAAACATGTCTGAGATTTGCTGATCTGAGTCACAGAAGAAACTCATTTTTTTATTTATTAATATTATTATCACTATGAATATGAACATTGGTTTTTGGGTGCACTATTTTGAGATGCTTTGCCATCCTGACACTGCACTATGGAATGACTTCAGTAATGGAAAACTGACAAATTTCTAGGCCCTGAATGGCTCAGCAGACTAAGACACTGACACTGTGACACTATGGATCTTGAGTTTGTATTCTGGTGATACTGTTTGCCATCCACAGCTGGGCCTGAAAGAGCAAAAATTGGCCGTGCTCTCTCTCTCTGGGCGGTTAGATGGTGCTCTCTCCTCATAACTTTCATGCTGCAATGTCCTTGTTATATTTGCAAGACGAGCAGACAGAAGGCTGGGGTAAAATCCAACACAGAGTAATTATTTAAATTGACACAAAGCCCTAACACGAGTAATCACAAACATCCACAACAATGACTGACAATACTACAATGAACATGGGGAAAATATATAGTGAGGGTAATAATGGGAGACCAGAAGTGACAATCATGACATCACAAAGGGGCGTGAACATTGACGTGACATGACTAAGGGGTGTGGACATGGAAGCACATGACAGAATAACAAGAGCACGGCTGAGAATGTTACAATCCTCTCTCTCAGGTGTATACTGATTGGTCCATCAGAGCTGGGAATCCTGCGCTTTCCTCTGAGCACGTTGGCTCCCCAGTGACGGTGTATCAGCGGTAGTTTGAAAAGAGGTGGTGGCTTTATCACACACATTGGAGGAGACTTGTGCTTGTCTTCAACCTCCTAGAGTCAGGGACATTGCAAAGTGATGGGAAGAGCCTCTAGCAGATAGGAGGGGTTAATTGGCTACTACTACGTTGAGAGGGTGGGAAATTGGCAAATACTAGAAATAAAATTCTTTTTTTTTTTAATGTGACAAGTTTATCTGTATTTCTGCCTCTGCTGGTTCTTTTACAAAATAAAGTGACTGTCTTAGTGGAAAAGTAAAAAAACAAAAATGTTCCAAAGAATTTCTTAAATATGGATTTACCAGTGGAGAGCAGGATACCATGCATTAAAAGGCATTTACAGAAAAATCAACAAACAAACCAAAATGTATGTTTCAAGGAAAACTGGCTGAGTGATTTAGATATTGGTTCATATCAGACATGACTGTGACAGAAAGAGCATCAAAAGTATCTTCTGAAATTAGCTATCAGAGAGCTACATTATAAATCTGGAAAAATGTAGTGTGGTCCAAAGCTCAGGCTTGCAGAAAATCCCAGTGCCCAGAGATTTTCCCCAAAGATTTGGGAACTCCTGACTTAATCTGTAATTTAGGGATTATTTTGAGGTATCCCTTTATAGATATTAAAATATATTTTGAAATGTATTCATTTGCCCTCCCATCATAAACTTCAATAACAAAACACGACAGCACACACATATAGAACACTGTCATTTATTATAAAAGATCAATAACAGATTCTTCGAGTCATCCCTCTGAATTACAGTGATTGTACCGTGATGGTGATTGTCAATATGGACCATGAGGTTGGTAGACTCAGATTAAAAAGGACCCCTGTCACCTAAAATAAATACAACAAACATACTCACACTGGAAAATGCTCATAGTTCATAGTTCTGCTTTTTCCTCACTTTTTGGTTGCCATTAGCAGTGCATAAAATATCCATTAGCCTAGTCTTCTTCAGCTTCCAGGAACTCATCCAGAAACTCCACAACTTCTCCCTAAAGGAAAGAGAGAGAAGGAGCAAGAATGCTATAATAACAAAATATGTCAAGAACACTATTACAGATAAGATATGGTATTACTTCTGCACATTAGCAAAGTTATGTTCAGGAACCAGCCACCAGAGGGCAGCTCTGTACTGAAGTTTCTGAAAACATGAGAGCACTCTGCCACCCAGTGGCTTAAAGCAAGCAGAAAACCCAATGTGACCTACCCAATCCACAAAGACTGCTCTGTTTCCATCACTGCAGTAAGACACCACTAGCTTAATCTAATTTAAAGTTTTCTCTCTACACCAAATGTGGTTCATCAGGATTCTGACTCACGTTCTTCCAGTATGTCATGTCCATCATCAGTGTGGGGGCTGAGGAGGACCCTTTGCTCTTATGAGCATCAAGAACCTCCCAGTCTCACCTCACCACCCTCACCAATTTGAAACCTCATCGTACATTTGGACAGAAATTGACAATATATACAATTCATGCTTCAGTTTGGCTGCTACAATCAATTGTATTTATTAACACTTTTGCTTAGTTTCATAGACAACTGTATGTCATGTAGGGTTAGAAATCCCAATCTACCTTTAAAAATAGTAATGACAGTTCCTATATAATTCCGTATAGTGGCATCAATAACTGAAATGTATGCTGTTAAGTGTTTGACATAATTAATTCTGATAAACAATCCTTTCACACAAACAATCTGTTCTGCTCACCTCATCATCAGGCCAGAGTTTATCCTTAGCAAATTTTAACAGCTGTAACTGGAGTGTGGTCTGATTGTAGTACCGTACTGCTTCCTGTTAACAGGCATAAACAAATGATTAAACCATTACATTACTTACAAAAATCATGAACAAAAGTACACACGTTTGTGCTTACTTTAGGGGTGTGTGTGTGTGTGTGTGTGTGTGTGTATGATTTGAGTATGGGTGTCTTTGTTGATATGAAACACTTACTGGTCTTGGTAGGAAATCCTCTTCATCGAGCCCCCATTTCTCTCGGTGGTACTGATAATAAACCACATTATTCTTCATAACCTCATCACTGGGGTCAAAGAGCATGTAGCTGGCTGCACATGGCACTGCATTCTTTAGATCATTCACTGAAAACAAGACAAGGCACATGCACATTAACATACAACAGAAACATAAGATGGCCAAACAAAAAATTAGTCAACTTGCATGTTTAAGTTGACAGTAAATTCAGGGTCCTGCAGATGGTGTTGAACGAGGATGATCTATGGGGTGCAATCCCTGCAGGGTGTGTGAGGGGATTCATAGATTGTGGTACAGTGTACTGAATGTTTGAATATGTGGAAAATAGGTCACAAAATGATGTCAATGATTGTCAAAAAGGAGTGACTGCATTTGAGTGCTAATGGCCATAGTGTGAAGGAAGTAGCTGAATTTGTAGAGGTATTGAAGCATTCAGTCTTCAGACTAAATTCTACATGAAATTCTCATCAGAATTGTGGTCAAAAGATGAAACTGAAGAACCACGGTTGGGTTACACGGCTTGTAAATGAAACACGTCACTTCCAGGCAAGAACTGCTTCTAGGAGTCAATGCAGGTCCTTCACAACACATTTCTGAAAGAACCCTCCACACTGAACTGCAAACCATGAATATATGGAGCAGAGTGGCAAACAAGATTGCTCTGCTTACTTCTGCTCAGAGTTGCCCAGTTACAGTGGGTGAAGACACACAAAAGCTTGAACTATTCATGACTGGAAACGTGTTATCTGGTCAACTGAATCTCATTTCTGTCTGGATATTGATGTAAACAATGATGTGTTCATTGTAGACCTCAGGAAGCCCTCAATGAGGACTGTGTGCAAGGTGTGGTTCAAGATGAAGGAGGCTTTGTGATGTTTTGAGGGTGTTTTAATTACGCATCCTTCGGTTGAGGTTGAACAGTTCAGCCAAGACATGTAAGGAGTCCAAATTTTGCTTCTTCAGTTTACAACAAAAACTGCAAGGTTAAAACTCAAACCCCCTGTCAAAAACATCCAAAATCATTTCTCAATCTCATCTTAATGAACTATTTGATGTGGTTGAGAACACACTATGACTTATTGTGAACAAAACAAATGAATAAAACCTCACAGTGTTTTTCTTTTAATACAGTGATTTTAGATCAGCACTACATACTTAAGTTGGCACACACAGCATTCAGATACATATTATAATACATCCTAACTATGCCAAGTAGTCTCAGAGACCTTCATTCAGATCTGGGTGTGGTCTGGATGTGTGAGCAGGTTACAAAAAATTGAATTGAGAAATTTAGTGGCTATTTAGGTGACGATTGGGTTTTAGTTTATTACTAATGTTAGCTTTGCAGCTCCAGCTTCAAACTTAAGGAGTAAAATTTGGACGAACATGTCTTTGTTGTTTGACTTAAGGAGGCATTTAAGCTAAGTGGAAAATTGTGTAAGTATTATTTTTAAGTTTACTATAAGTGCATTTAAAAAAATCAGAATCGTGGCAAAAGTCACTTGTGTTCATAATTAAATTCAAAAAGGCAAACTGTCATATTTTGGTCATTACATGTAAAGTGGCATTTTGTCTCCCCAGTGTGTTTACTAGCCAATTGACCTGCCTATTTGTTAACTTTCCCTATTATTTGTAATGTCCCTTACTGTAGGAGGGTACAGACTCACACAGGCCTCCTCCGATGCATGTGAAGTCAAGCTCCGCCTCTTTTCAAACTGCTGCTGATACTTTGCGGCATGGCAGACAACGCACTCGGAGCAAAGCGCCACAGTGATGGATCACCTGGTCAACACCTGAGCTGGCCGACATTATTTAGTAGTGCTGGGGAGAGAGTGCCATCTTACCCCCCGAAAGAGCGCACGGCCAGTTTTGCTCTCTCAGGTCCCGGCTGCCACTGGCATTCAAACTCACAATCCTCAAACCATAGTGACACCACCACAGTCCGCTGAGCCACTCGGGGAACTCCAGAATCTCAAATGATTACAATATTTAATTCCAAGTAAATTACTATGCAGACAGGATCATAATTAAAGTAAAATAAAATAAAAACAGTGAACACCAATGAACTTTTCCACTATATTCTAATTTTTGGAGATGTATTAGTTTATGATATACTCCAACCAAAGCTTTATCTCTTTACACTTACATTTATAATAGGCAAACTGAAGGTAGTGGTACATGGTGGCCACAAACTTCTCCACAACAAACCCACCAACAACTGGTGTTAGATCACTCTCACAATTAACCTTCCGAGTAAGAACCTCAGTGTAGTGATCTAGAGAGAGAGAGAGAGAGAGAGAGAGAGAGAGAGAGAGAGAGAGAGAGAGAGAGAGAGAGAGTATAGCAAACACTGTAGCAAAGTGAAAACAGTAACTCTCAAATTTGACTTAAAATCAGTAACAATTATCATGTCCTTATTTGACTTATTTTGATCATTTTGCTTTATAGCAACAGTTAAAAAAAGAAAAAGTTAAACCAACCTGCGATGGAGGGGTAAAAATCTTTAAAATCTCTTATTTCTCTGGAGCCCTCTGAGGCAGCAATACATTCATCATAAACCTTGAAGAAGTCTCGGAGTGCTAGCTCCATATCTGACACGGATGTACGGTAGTTATCACCATTATAAGCACGAACAGCTCGAATAAACAGAGTCTGTGGAAGAAAGCACAACTTCAGAATCCTCCATAAAATGATTTCACATATATTTGTCTCACGTTTTGATTTACTTGTATGCTAGAGCTGCCAGTATCATTCAGATCAACTAAAATGGGTACTGAATCCCTCTACTGCTGGACCAAACACACCGCAACACACTGACCCACTTCTTTAGCACTAGAAAATGCTTTGCACAAGATTAAAAGATTAAGCTAGAAATTCCAAAAAGAATAGTCACAGTACATTAATGAGTCAGTGACCTCAGCTTGACCCATGACTCTTCTAAACTGTGTATATGATATCTGTGTGTGTGGCTTGCCTCGTATGACTTGGTCTCAAGGTCTTTGAGGTGATCTTCTGCTCCTGGAAGGCTCTTGTAGTAGTTCATGTTCCTCTGCATCATTTCATCATCAGGATGCTTCAGCAGGAAAGTGTGTGCAGCAGACACGGCTTTGGCCAGGTTATCACTCTGAAACACACACAGATGTCAACACATACATATTACAGTAGATACTTCATGAGAAAAGTTCTTTATATTATGAAACTTTAACATGGGAAAAGGCTGTATATAAAACTCCTATACCCTTTCTCACTTTCTTGACTTTATTTCAGTGGTTCTCAGCTCTGATTTTGGAGTACCCCTGACTGGTACATTTCTAACACAACCACTTCAATTTCAATGCATGTTAATTAGTTGGATCTTAAATCAGACTGTCCAAAAAAACCCTGAAAAATATTCGCTGATGCAATATTTTGGTCCATGTGAAAATGAAAATTTGAATCAAGTTTATTCAAAGCATTAATTACTGTATACCTACTAGTACACAGTATGTATTCTACATGTACTATGCTATTCCATTTATTAATAGTGATCATGGTATTTTGAGAGTACTATGATAGTGAACTGAAAAATATGTTGTTGCACAATAATTATTTACACAAATTGTTCCTTTTTTTGGTCTGTTTTGGCAAAAAAGTGAAAAAGTAGAAGTTCACCTTATTTCACATGTGAGCACAATTAGCCTTCTATGTGTTTTTATTAATTCGTCAACAAAAACAGAGTGGAACTACTATTTTGAGAGTCCAGTGTAAATTATGTTCAGTGTACCGTCAGAATGTTCAGTTAAAAATGGTAATTCAGAATGTTCAGATAAAATGTTCAGTGTGAGGTCTGAATGTTCAGTGTGAGGTTTAAATGTTCAGTGTGAGGTCAGAATGTTCAGCTAAAATGTTCAGTGTGAGGTCTGAATGTTCAGTGTGAGGTCAGAATGTTCAGACAAAATGTTCAGTGTGAGGTTTAAATGTTCAGTGTGAGGTCAGAATGTTCAGCTAAAATGTTCAGTGTGAGGTTTAAATGTTCAGTGTGAGGTCAGAATGTTCAGACAAAATGTTCAGTGGGAGGTCAGAATGTTCAGACAAAATGTTCAGTGTGAGGTTTAAATGTTCAGTGTGAGGTCAGAATGTTCAGACAAAATGTTCAGTGTGAGGTCAGAATGTTCAGACAAAATGTTCAGTGTGAGGTTTAAATGTTCAGTGTGAGGTCAGAATGTTCAGCTAAAATGTTCAGTGTGACGTTTAAATGTTCAGTGTGAGGTCAGAATGTTTAAATAAAATGTTCAGTGTGAGGTCTGAATGTTCAGCGTGAGGTTTAAATGTTCAGTGTGAGGTCAGAATGTTCAAATAAAATGTTCAGTGTGAGGTCAGAATGTTCATTGTGAGATTTAAATGTTCAGATAAAATGTTCAGTGTGAGGTCAGAATGTTGAGACAAAATGTTCAGTGCGAGGTCAGAATGTTCAGATAAAATGTTCAGTGTGAGGTTTAAATGTTCAGTGTGAGGTCAGATTGTTTAAATAAAATGTTCAGTGTGAGGTCTGAATGTTCATTGTGAGGTTTAAATGTTCAGTGTGATGTCAAAATGTTCAGATAAAATGTTCAGTGTGAGGTCAGAATGTTCAGATAAAATGTTCAGTGTGACGTTTAAATGTTCAGTGTGAGGTCAGAATGTTTAAATAAAATGTTC
>BRDA01002180.1:411-14745 GCA_036984385.1 Crenuchus spilurus
TATTTTAATAATTAAAAAATTAGGCAGGTGCATACATTTGGACACCCGTTTTATTGATTCGAATACCTTTAGCACTAATTATTGAAACACAAAATTTGTTTTGTAAGCTCATTGACCCTTGACCTACATACACAGGTAAATCCAATTATGAGAAAGGGTTACGGTGGTCAATTACATGTTTTTTTCCTCTTTGCATCTTCTCTGAAGAGTGGCAACATGAGAGCCTCAAAACAATTCTTAGATGACCTGAAAACAAAGATTGGTTTTATGGGAAGGACACAAAAAGCTATCTCAGAGATTTCAGCTGTCAGTTTCCACTGTGAGGAACATAATGAGGAAATGGAAAACAACAGACACAGTTCTAGTTAAGGCCTGAAGTGGCAGGCCCAAAAAAATCTGATAGGCAGTGGTGAAGGATGGTGAGAACAGTCATAGTCAACCCACAGACCAGCTCCAAAGACCTACAACATCATCTTGCTGCAGATGGTGTCACTGTGAATCGTTCAACTATTCAGAGCACTTTGCACAAGGAGGGGTTACGCACACGCCACAAACAGAGTCACTTGAGGTCTGCTAAAGCACATTTGGACAAGCCAGCTTCATTTTGGAATAATGTGCTGTGGACTGATGAAACTAAAATTGAGTTATTTGGACATAACAAGGGGTGGTATGCATGGCGAAACAGCATTCCACAACAAACACTTGCTACCCACAATCACATTTGGTGGTGGTTCCATCATGCTGTGTGGCTGTGTGGCCAGTGCAGGTACTGGGAATATTGTTGAAGTTGAGGGTCACATGGATTCCAGTCAATATCAGCAGATTCTTGAGAACAATGTTCTAGAATCAGTGACAAAGTTGAAGTTGCACCGGGGCTGGGTACAACGACCCTAAACACTGCTCAAAATCTACCAAAACATTCATACAGAGGAACAGCCATCTCAGTCCCCAGACCTAAATATTATTGAAAAATCTGTAGTGTGATTTAAAGCAGGCTGTCCATGCTCGGAAACCATCAAACCTTCAACCAGAATCCAGACTCTCATTGGAAGCTATAGGAAGTGTTTAGAGGCTGTTATTTCTGCAAAAGGAGGATCTACTAAATATTGATGTAGTTTTTCTGTTGGGTGCCCACATTTATGCACCTGCCTAATTTTGTTTAAATAATTATTTCACACTTTCTTTAAATCCTATAAACTTCATAACACGTCTCAAATGTCACTGTGTTTGTCTGCTATATGATATATTTAACTGAACGTGCTGATCTGAACAACCAATGATTTATAAAGGAACATCATGAAAATGATCAGGGGTGCCCAAACATTTTCATGCCACTGTATATGGACAAAAGTATTAGGACATCTGCTCATTCATTGTTTATACTGAGATTGAGGGTATTTTCCTGAGTTGTAGGAGTAACTGTCTCTACTGTCCATGAAAGTATTTATACTAGATTTTGAAGCTTTGCTGTGAGGATTTGATTGCATTCAGTGACAAGAGTGTTAGAGAGGTCAGGATGTTGGATGATCACCACCTCATCCCAAAAGTACTGGATGGAGTACCATCATTTTAAAGAACACAGTTCCACTGATCCACAGCTCAATGCTGGGAAATTTATACCCCTCTATCCCACACACGGCATTAGTCATGGTGCCAACAGGTTCATACTCCAGAGAGTCATATTCTATTAGCTGTGCTTCTCTACAAGCTGTGTGTGTGCACTTGCGCATCTGTGTCAGTAATGGGTGCAACTTAAAGTAGCTGAATATATTCATTAGAAGGGGTTCCACAAATATTTGGACATGTAGTGTATATGGTACATTGCTAAAGTTAATGTTTAAGCACAGGTTTATTTCCAGGAATAAAAACACATGTAAGAAAATGCTATTTATAGTCCATTATCTTCTATATGTGTGGGTTTTAATGTTATAATCATATGAAAGGCTCTTTATAAAGAATTACTACAATTTACTTTACTTTTGCTTTACTACACAATCCCATTGTGTTCAGTAATCAAAAGTGCAACCATTGCAGTTTTGTAGTTCTGGACCAAGTGACAACTGTAATAAGGGCCTGAAACCCTTGAGAACTACAGCTGTGTATTTACATTATTCTGGCCTCCACAGCAACCAAAGAACTGGAGTTGGCTGGCAGCATTTTAGCAAAATAAAAAAAATAAATAAAAAAAACACTTATATAACTCGGCAAGATTTTATCCTAGAAACAAAATTAACATACCCCAGAAACATTAAAGGGTCTACTTTTCAGATATATATAGCTTGAATCAAAATATGTTTTTTAATTCTTGTGAGAGGTGCTTTAATAAGCAGAGGCATATCTGTAAGTGTGACTTGAACAGCTGCGCATATTTTCCCGCCAAAGGACGCACTCTGTCATTCATATGATAATGACATGGTAATTCTAGACATACCAACTGGTGGGTTCCAGCAGCCAGGAATCTGTGAAATGTGGGTTCACCTGAAGTGATCCTAAACAAAAGACCTCTCACCTCACACTAGAGGTTAGTAGCTGAGGAAAACAGAGTGTCACCTCACATTAGTTAAGCTTTAGAAATAAAAGCACATACAATATCTAAAAACTTTAATGATCAGTGTATAGCCAACATCTTTTTTTATACGGTTCTGAGCTCAAAAGTCTTGGCTAGAAATGTTTAGAGTGTTTTTCACAATATATAATCACTGTTATGACACTGTTGTTGCTGAGTTTGTGCTGAACAAAAGTCTGTGTAACATAAATTTTTAATTTATAATTTTAATTTTAATAATTTTAGATGGGTGTAATTTGTAAAAAAAAGTCAGGCATGTCAGACTACATCATTTTGTGTTTGTGTTTTATCAAATAACATTAAATACAATGAAGAGTGTTTAACAGTAATGATACTGCACTTGATATATTGAAAAACTTTTGTGGTAAAAACTCACACAAACAACTGTCTGTGTGTCTCTTAAATTACATAAATTATTCGATTAAATCTTTAAAATGTAGACATACTATCAATTAATGTGTCCAAACTGTTGACTGCTACAATATTACTTGTTTTGCACAAGAAGGTTGCATGTTTATTAAGATTAAGGACTAAGATTAAATATTAAGGTGCGTGTGTGTGTGTGTGCGTGTGCGTGCGTGCATGCATGCGTGCGTGCGTGTTTTGTTCTTATTGATCTTTGTATCTATTGTCTAACAGAGATCAGAGGCTGAGCCTGACCATGACCTGCCCATAGGAACAGACAGACACTCAGGGAGAGAGACCGACAGGCTGACATTACGAGCAGCAGACAGACAGTCGAGCAGGGAGAGTGAAAAGCAAAGGCCGATGGACAGGGAGGCTGATCGGCAGAACTTCAGACAGACAGACAGGTCATCTGACAGTGAGACAGACAGGCACACGCTGAGACACATAGACAGAGAACTGAACAGACAGTCATCAAGACAGATGGACAGCATCTCAGAAGGAGAAGTGGAGAGGCAGACCCTGTGGAAGATAGAGAGAGAGTTAGACAAGCAGACATCTTGGCAGACTGAGAGGGAGATGGACAAACAGACGTCTAAGACGTCTGAGAGGGGGTTAGACAGACAGACGTCTCAGACGTCTGAGAGAGAGTTAGACAGACAGACGTCGCAGATGTCTGAGAGAGAGTTAGACAGACAGACGTCGCAGATGTCTGAGAGAGAGTTAGACAGACAGACGTCTCGACCGTCTGAGAGAGAGTTAGACAGACAGATGTCTCAGACGTCTGAGAGAGAGTTAGACAGACAGACGTCTTGGCCATCTGAGAGAGAGACTGAAAGGCAGACGTCTCGGCTGTCTGAGAGAGAGTTAGACAGGCATACTTTGAGACAGATAGACAGAGAACTAGACAGACAGACACTGTGGAAAGCAGACCGGCATTTAGAGCGAGAGCTGGACAGACACACACTAAGGCAGATAGACAGACAGGCTGAGGCTCAGCAGAGGCAGGCGAGCAAGCAGTGGGCAGAGTCAAGACACATAGACAGCCAATGGGGTGACTACAGACAGACCAACAGGGGTTTGGAGAGGAAGTGGGCAGAGCTGAAGCAGCCAGACTCACAATGGACGGATCTCCGGCAGGTGGACAGGCAGTGTGAGAAGCAGTGGGCAGAGAAGCAGGCAGGCAGACAGAAGCAAGGCCAGCGATCACCTACCGACAGACCACTGCCACCTTATCCATCTGGAGACAGAACGCCATCCCCAAACACACAGGCTGAGAGGCAAGTCAGCATGGAGGTGGAGAGACGACTGCAGTGTGATGTCATCAAAGACCCACACCCTGAAAGAGATCAGCCCGCTGAGAGGCATCCACCCTCAGACTTTCAGGCTGATCCTCAGCAACGAAATGAGTCATCATGGCAGTCAGAAGAGAGGAGTAGGGGAACTGGAACTACAGCGGGCCGTCCTGTACCATGTCCACCCAAACCAAATCCCCCTCCACAGAGCAGCAAGCCCAGCCTGGCCAAACTCAGACAGAGGCCCCTGCAGGAGAGCTCTGGTACTGCAAATATTGATTTAGTTGTATTAGATTACATACATTTAAAATAAAAATTATGTAAATATAGAGTTAATTGTATAGTTCTGTCATTTTTTCATATCATGTAAAAAAATATTTATTTGTGGCAAAACTGACTCAGTTAAGAAAGTTATTATTATTATTATTAATATTATTATTATTATTATTATTATTATTATTATTATTATTATTATATACCCAAATAAAAAAACATCGGAAAAGTTTTGAAAATGCTAATAAAAGCTCTGCAATGTTCATTACATTTACTTTGATTTCAGACATTGTATTTCATTGCAGACATCAAAAAGCCAAGATATTTTATGTGTTTGTCTGCTCAACTTCATTTTATTTGTTAATATCCATCCATTTTTGCATTTCAGGCCTGAAACACATTCCAAAGTATTTGGGATTGGAGCAATCTGGGGCTAGTAAATAGGTTGAAAAAAACTATAATGGTGTGATCAAACAGGTACAAAAGCAGTATCATGAAAGACTGAGTGTTTGATGAGCAAAGATCAGCAGAGGATGCCCAGTTTGTCAATAAATGCATGAGAAAATTATTTAATTGTTTAAAAACAGTATTCCTTAAAAAGATTAAGAGGCAAAAACACTCATATAACTCCTTAAAACTTTATCCTAGAAACAAACCAATACATACCCCAGAGACTTAAAAAGGTCTAAAAAACTTTTCAAATTTTTCAAATTCACATAGCTTGAATTGAAATATATTTTTAGATCATTGTGATAGAAGCTTAAATAAGACACCTCTGTAAGTTTCATGTTGTCATTCATATGATAATGACATGACAATTGGAGATGGAGTTGTAGCTATTCACTGAGATGGAATCTATGGAATCTGAACCAAACAAAACCTCTCAGCTGAGGTGATCCTGAACAACAGACCTGTCCTGAGTGCTTCACACGTATCTCATAAATATTCAGTGTAGGGTTAATGGCTCACATTTCTTAATCTTTAGAAATAAAACCACATACAATTTTTTATAAATGTAATAACTATTGTGAAGCAAACACATCTGTTTATTCAGTTCTGAGCTCAAAAATCTTGATAGAAATGTTTAGAGTGTTTTCACAATATATCAGCACATCTGAAAAGAGGTTTTTGTGAAGTCTAAGTTTAGAGCAGATTTAATCAGAATATAGATTTATGACACTCTTACTGGTTTGACTCTGTTGTTGCTGAGTTTGTGCTGAGCTAAATCCTGTGTAACAGTTTAGAAAATAATAAGTTTTGATGGGTGTAATTTGTAAAAAATTTAAAGCATGCCAGACTATATCAGACTGTCTGAAATGCAAACTTCAGAGGGTTAAGACGTGTTTGCAAGAAGAATGGGACAAAGCAACACCTGAAACACTTCATTGCTTGATATCCTTAGTGCTCAAATGTATTTTTAAGAGTTGTGAGAAGACACGTTACAAAGTGGAAAATGCTATTCCATCCCAACTTTTTGGGAATGTGTTATGGGCCTGAAATTAAGTGTAATTTATTTAAACTAATTAAATGAATGTGTTCAGACAAAGCATGAAATGATTTGGGTTCATACTGTCTGCAATGAAATGAAAGTGAAAGTAAATGTAAGAAACACTGCACTTTTCCCCGGGTGTGTTTCTTGTCCAAACAGTGGGGGGAAAAAGTATTTGGTCAGCCACTGATTGTGCAAGTTCTCCTACTTAGAAAGACAGAGAGGTCTGTAATTTTCATCGTAGGTTCACTTCAACTATGAGAGACAAATGAGAAAAAAAATCCAGGAAATCACATTGTAGGATTTTTAAAGAATTTATTTGTAAATTATGGTGGAAAATAAGTATTTGCTCAATAAACAACCGAATTCTGGCTTTTACAGACCTGTTAGTTCTTCTTTAAGAGGCCCTCCTATTCTGCACTAATTACTTATATTAATTGCACCTGTTTGAACTTGTTATGTCTATAAAAGGCAACTGTCCACACTCTCAATCAATCACACTCCAAAGAGATTTCTAAGGACAACAGGGACAAAATTTTAGACCTGCACAAGGCTGGGATGGGCTACAGGACAATAGGCAAGCAGTTTGGGGAGAAGGCAACAACTGTTGGCACAATTATTAGAAACTGGAAGAAACACAAAATGACTGACTGTCAAGATCTTACTTCATGGGGTAAGGATGATTCTGAGAAAGGTCAGGAGTCAGCCCCAAACTATACAGGAGGACTTGATCAATGACCTGAAGAGAGCTGGGACCACAGTCTCAAAGAGAACCATTAGTAACACACTATGCCATCATGGTTCAAAATCATGCAGGGCATTCAAGGTCCCCTTGCTCATGCCAGCACATGTCCAGGACCATTTCAAGTTCCCCAGTGACCAGAGGAGGCATGGGAGAAGGTCATGTGGTCAGATGACACCAAAATAGAGCTTATTGGTACTCAAGTCCACTCACCATGTTTGGAGGAAAAAGAATGCCAAGTTGCATCCCAAGAACACCATACCTACTGTTAAGCATGGGGGTGGAAACATCATGCTTTGGGGCTGTTTTTCTGCAAAGAGGACAGCACGACTGATCCAAGTTAAGGGAAGAATGGGGCTATGCATCATGAGATTGTAAGCCAAAACCTCCTTCCATCTGTGGAGCATTGAACATGAAACGTGGCTGGGCCTTCCAGCATGAAAATGATCCCAAATACACTGCTCGGGCAGTGAAGGAGTGGCTCCGTAAAGGTCCTGGAGTGGCCTAGACAATTTGTGGATGGAACTGAAAGTTTGTGTTGCCCAGTAACAGTCCCAAAACATCACTGCTGTAGAGGAGATTTGCATGGAGGAATGAGCCAAAATACCAGTTACAGTGTGTGCATGACATGTACAGAGTTGCCATGTTAGAAAGTACTGAGTTGAACTTTTGTTATTGACCAAATACTTATTTTCCACCATAATTTACAAATAAATTCTTTAAAAGTCCTACAATGTGATTTCCTAGATTTTTTTTTCTCATTTGTCTCTCAAAGTTGAAGTGAACCTATGATGAAAATTAAAGACCTCTCTCATCTTTCTAAGTAGGAGAACTTGTACAATCAGTTTCTGACCAAATACTTTTTTCCCCACTGTAGCTCAGCCAGAGTAATATAAGACTTCATGCATGTCTTCAGCTGTGGTAGTGTTAAGCACCATGGACAGCGACAGTGCTTATTCTCACCTCTTTCACACGACATAATGTGTGAATTCCTACGCACAACAAATTCTACACACTGTGTCCTGGAGTGACATTTGTACTCAGTATTTTGTGCCATTCCACACCATTAGTACCTAGAATACATGGAATATGAGTGACTCCACATGAATGGTGCTTCAGTTCAGCAAGTGGACATTATCTACTGGCAGTGTCAATCTTAATCTGAATGACCACAAGTGCTTGAACAACAAAAAATCTGATCTGCAGCAACTCCATCACACAGTTTACAGGACTGCTAGTGGTACTAGATGCCTCAAAACACCTTGAGAGGTCTTGTAGCATCTATGACTGAGTGGGATCAGAGCTGATTTGATGACATGGAGATGACTAGCAGCATATTATTCACATGTCAATGTTTTGACTCATCTGTGTAAATATATCATATTATTAGGTTATAAACAAGCTGTGGGCAGTAATATTTTATTTTTAATGTCAAGGTGCAGAAGATGATGTTGGAGGTGAGAAGGATAGTGGTCGAGTGGAAAAGAAAGATGCAGGAATGGAGAGAGCTAGAGAAACAGAGGGACAACCCCCTCCAATTCCAGCAAAGGTAAAGGGGTGTGTGTGTGTGTGTGTGTGTGTGTGTGTGTGTGTGTGTGTGTGTGCATTAGTGTATTATATGTTTATACCCTCAGAGACAGCTTCATTAGATACACATACATTGTATCTCATTGTCTATGTTATCAGCTGCACTGATCATACAGGAGCTCTGTGTAGTTCTACACTTACAGACTGTAGTTCATCTGTTTCTCTGTGTACTTTATTATCCTCCTTTCACCTGTTCTTCACTGATCAGGACCTCACAGAGCAGATATTATTTAAGTGGTGGATCATTCTCAGCACTGTGACACTGGTGTGGTGTGTTAGTACAAGTGGATGAGACACAGCAGAGCTGCTGAAGATTTTAGACACTCACTCATTCACTCATTCACTGTCCACTCTATAAGACACCTACCTTGTTTCACATTGTGAGGTCCGAGACAGTCCCTCATCAGTTGCAGCACAGTTTTTGTTGGTCCTCTAGTCCTTGATTGGTGGTCACAGGATGCTGCCTGAAGGACTATATGTGACAATATCTCATCAGCACAGGATGCTGTTATCTGGATAGTTTTGGTTGGTGCACTTTTGACTGCATCAGTGACACTGAGGTGTTTATAAACATTAGCAGTTCTGCTGTGTCTGATCCACTCTAACACACTAACACACCACCACCACATTACTGTCACTGCCGTGCTGAGAATGATCCACCACTTAAATATTAAACCTAATTAAGTGAGTGTAAGTGCATTTCAGTGTGTGTGTGATTTATTGTATCATTTTGTATATTTTTCTACAAACACACACATTTGATGCTTTAGTCATGATTGACTAGTCATGTAATTATATTACAGCCAAAGACTGCCTCGTACGTGCTCTCTCCTACTGATTCAGCCATTGAGAGGAAGATCCCACCCCTCGCACACCCGGCCCCCACTAAGCCTTCATTAGGACTGGCTGAGAGGTCTCATACTCAAGGTCTGCCCACTTTTTGATTGGCCAGCATTGCATTGCATTTTATTCATTGATTATAATAGTAATCATCTAGAAGTTGAGAGCAGTTTTGACAAAACAAAAGTTCAGTGGTCACAAAATGATCAGTAAATAGTTACTGTTTGCTTCAAGATGTGATAATCTGACAGGTGGCATTGCAGTGCTATAGACTTTCTAAAAAAAAAAGTCACTTTGGAGCATTTGTGTTAGTCCATTCATTATAACATACTCACATAATGTGAAGGTCAGCTGTTGGGATCAAATCATGTAGAAAAAGAAAAATGGGAAAAACTGACACGTTTATATAACAGCAAAGTTATATAGTAGGGGTCAACCGATACTATGCTTTTCAGGGTCAATACTGATACCAATTATTAGTAATCAAGGTCACAGATAACCAATATTTGGGACCAATATTTATTTACTTCAAAATTCTTACTCAAAGCTTAATGTTCGAATGCTGAAACTGATGGGCGTGGAAGTAGCGTAGATCCAGAAAACATGATTTTATTGAACAGAATAAACAAAACAGACTGCTGCTGTGACACTAAACTGTGACAAGGTTGACAAAACAAAGCGTGAAGACACTACACACTATGAATGACATAAAAACACCATGGTTGACATATAATGACAGACAAGGGACTGAAACATTGGGGACAACTCTTATAAGGAACATAATCACAGGGAAACTACAAACAGAACAGTGAACAAGACAAGACACAGGTGAATACAATGAAACATAACATGATGTGACTGGGGGCATGAACGAGCCACACAGACAGCACATGGAGACTTGACAGCACGTAAATACAGACAGAATATGTGACCAAGACAAGGCATGGGGATGTGGCCAGGGACATGACAGGGTCACACTTAAATTAAATGAACATAGATTAATATTATAACAAGATACATATAAAGTATTTAGACAACTGTAATATCACTGAAAAGCAAGTTTGATTGGATAAACTTGACATGTGGTCACCATTTTTACCAATTAAATAGCACTGTGGGTGGGAAATTGAGCCAAACTAAAGTGTGTTTGCCTCAGATATATGCAGAGATAACAAAAACACTTATATTGACATGGCAATGGAGTTTAGGTGGTCATTAGGTGCACAATGAGAAAAATGATAAATATTGGCTCTGATCATTAGTCAAAGCTAATAATCGGCCAACCTCTAATATGTGATATGTGATTACTTTATTGGGATACTGTTAACTAATTTGAAGACTGTTTAAACCAAATTAATTCATGGAATTAGCTGATTTGACTGAGCTGTAGTCACATATTGTGATAGTGTCCATTAATGCAAGAAGCCACTAAAGCTTGTTTATTACAATGAGTTAACAGGTAACAGGAGTATTTTGCAACAATGCAGACTTCACACATGATAAAACAGCTGTAATGTCGGTCCTGGTGGATTATTGTTTTTATATGTATGTGTATGTTTAAATACACCAGCATTCACGTAGCTGTGTGGTTATGTAGTAATGGATGATTACTTCAGTTATTTTCAACTGATACAGAATTCAGTTGATGTTTCTGGTCATATGTGATATATTTTGTGCTATAACTGGAGGAATTCTGTCCATTTATTAGTTATATATGTTTGTGGATGGCGTACAGGTGAGGAGAGCGTGAGGCCTCCAGCTCCAGTCAAACCACAGCGTAACAGGAAAGCTCTGTCATGTGATACAGGTATTCTGGTTACTTCTATACAAATGCACATTTACACATACACACATATACCTGTCCACCTGATCAGAAGTCACTCCCCACTCCTGTTTGATGGCCATTGTGTTTGTATTTGTACTGCTTGTATTGTTCATATTTGAAATGTTATGTCTGCAGTGGTGTCCAAAAATAATATTTTATCAACAGAATTGCTGTATTTAAAGG
Organism: Crenuchus spilurus; assembly: GCA_036984385.1. Classification (NCBI taxonomy): domain Eukaryota; kingdom Metazoa; phylum Chordata; class Actinopteri; order Characiformes; family Crenuchidae; genus Crenuchus; species Crenuchus spilurus. Next base: position 11,617 of record BRDA01002180.1, read on the forward strand.
AATGTTTCACCCAGAAGCAATATTTACATCTTTTCCCTTTCCCCAGGTTTAGCTAATCAGTCAATACTTTTTTCAGTTTAGATTCTTTGGTTTAATACTGGAGCTGCAAGACTAACAAACACTAGAATTCAATAGTCAACTAAATAACCCAGTTTTGTCTAACAAAAAAATCATTGATATTAAATAAATATATAAGCATAATCTAAACATAACATACAGGCACAATCAAATACCATTAAAGAACAAGTTAAATTTGTTCCACACCTACTCTGTGAACCAATCCCAGTTTCCATAATAGCCTGTGGGTCACTCACATTTTCCCCAATTCTTTGATTTGGATATAACCTAAATACTTTGTCAGCCACTCCCAGTTTCCTCAATTGTTTGAGAGCCACTCCCATTTTCCTAAGAACTTTGAGGGCTATGACTATTTTCCCAAAGTAATTTGTGGGCCACTCCCACTTTCCCCAAACCTTCTGGGGGCACTTCAAGATTCCTCAATACTTTCAGGGCCATGTCAAATTTCCCCACATCTTCACTCTCACTTTTCCTCAAAACTTTGCAGTCCACTACTACTTTCCCAAAGTCACTCCTAATTTTCCCAATATTTTGTTGGCCACTTCCAGTTTTCCCCAATACTTTGATGGCCACTCCCACTTTCTTCTATATTTTTGAGGGCTACTCCTACATTCCCCAAAATTCTGAGGTCTACTATCACTTTCCTACTTTGTTGGTGACTCCCACTTTTCCTCAATACTTTGTGGGCCACTCCCACTTTTGGGGGCTACATATTCAGTTTATTGCTAGGTCATTTACAGAAAAAGTTATTTATAGCAATAAACTAAATTGTTAGCAATAAACAGAAAAAAGATACAGATAATGTTATTGTATTAGTTTCTCTTTAGCTCCTCTTAATCCTTTCACTGTTCTCAAATTTAGCACTTCTTCAATGTGCATTTGGATCCATGTCACTACTTTTTTATGTCCTTTTACTGAAATGTGTGCAGACCATAAAAGAGCAGGTATAATTTAAGGCTGGCATTTGAAGGACTTTGAGAGAGGATAAAGAGTTGAACACATTGGCCTGCTGACCTTGACTGCCATGAAACATTTTTCATTTTAAAACTTCTATAAAAGAGCAAAGAGGACTGAAGGATAGAACCAGAATAGCTCATCACACATAGAAATGAAATGCTTTGTGCACGGCTTCAGCTGTGCTGGCTTTAAGCATGTTGGACAGTGACTGTGCAAATTCTCACCTCTTTCACACTACATGATTTGTGAAGTCCAACACACACCACATATTCCACATAATGAGTCTCAGCACAGTGTCCTAGAATGACATTCATGTTCAGGGTATTAGATCTGAGGCATGTTTGAATATGGGTACCTCTGCCCCTGTTCTTATCTGGAGCAGTTTAGAATGAACTACAGTACTGTGCAAAAGTTTTAAGCACCCATAAAAATAGCTGTAATATATGTGTCCTGCCACTGTATCAAATACAGTTATATGCAAAGGTTTGGACCTTCCTGATGAAATTATATTGAAGGGAATGTACATTCCTCTAGAGGGAGCACACTTAAATATGACATATTCCTGCATATCACAGTGTACAATTTATATTTATCAGCTGATTTTGGCACACTGGAAAATAAGTTTTTGCACAGGCCACAGCATGTTATATTTTTCTTCTGATATAAATAAACATTAGCTGTGCCAGAAAATGTACAGACTGTTTTAACATGTTGTCACTTAGTGAATCCATAAAAATATATATTAAGTTAGGGTGGCACAAACTTGTGCATATGGATGTATAATGCATTGAAAAAAATGAATGCATTGACTTATTTTACATTGCATTTGATATCGTTATGTGATTAAATACTTTATTTGATAATGTTATGATATATATATATATATATATATATATATATATATATAGTGCCCCCCATAATTATTGGCACCCCTGGTTAAAAAGTGTTCTTTGTTCTTCGTGCATGCCTCCCAAACAGCTTGTTGACATGTAGATGGAATCTGATGGTTGTTTGGGAGACCTCATAACCCCCAAGATGCTACCATTTTATTCAATTCTCTTAGAGTGAGCTTTGGAGAACTTTTTACTTCTCTTACCATCCTTCTCACTGCGCGTGGTGGCAAGATACACTTGCATCCTCTTCCAGGCTTGTTTGTCACAGTTCCAGATGTTTTGAACTTTTTGATGATTGCTCTGACTGTAGATAAGGGCATCTGCAGGTCAGTGGCTATTTTCTTGTAGCCATTGCCTGATTTATGAAGACAGACACACATCTGCCTTACTTGAATAGTGTGTTCTCTTGTCTTTCCCATGTTTAAGAGTGAGTAAGACAAATAGGCCTCTGTGTAACGCCATATTTATTCCCCAGGGAAACAGGAAGTGATGAATTACTAATTAAAGGTTCCTAGATACTTTGATCCACTTTATAAACTACAGTAGAAATGACATAAATGGTTCAAATACATTTATTTCCAAGAAATTGTTAAGGGTGCCAATAATTGTGGAACAGGTCATTTTATGGGAAATAATTATTTCTTAGTCCGGATTTTTTCTTTATTTTTTTTTTCCACTTGAGTTGAAGGTTGCTACAGAGTGAGATTATACTTCTGCAATAAAAAATGTGTTTATTTTAAGGCTTTTGACACATTTTAACTAGGGGTGCCAATAATTATGGAGGGCACTGTGTATGTGTGTGCCTGTATCTATCTATCTGTCTGTCTGTCTGTCTGTCTGTCTATCTATCTATCTATCTATCTATCTATCTATCTATCTATCTATCTATCTATCTATCTATCTATCTATCTATATATATATATATATATAAACAACTGAACTGTAGTTTTTAAACATTATCTACTCACTGACCACTCTGTTAGACACAGCTAACATGTTGGCCCTCCTTGCTGGTAGATGGAGAGTCAGAAACAATAGCTCATCACCACAGGACACTGTTGGCTGGATAGTTTTGGTTGGTGCATTATTTTCACTCCAGCAGTGACACTGATGTGTTTATCAACATCAGCAGCTCTGTGTTGTCTGATCCACTCATACCAGTGTAGGTGAGCTGTGTATATCAGTGTATATGGAGGTGTTC
>BRDA01002180.1:19494-38540 GCA_036984385.1 Crenuchus spilurus
AGAGAGACGAGAGAGATAGAGTGGAAGAGAGACGAGAGATAAAGAGAGAGGTGAGATAGAGAGAGCAGAGAGATAAAGAGAGAGGTGAGAGAGAGAGCAGAGAGATAAAGAGAGAGGTGAGATAGAGAGAGCAGAGAGATAAAGAGAGAGGTGAGAGAGAGAGCAGAGAGATAAAGAGAGAGGTGAGATAGAGAGCAGAGAGATAAAGAGAGAGGTGAGATAGAGAGAGCAGAGAGATAAAGAGAGAGGTGAGAGAGATAAAGAGAGAGGTGAGAGAGATAAAGAGAGAGGTGAGAGAGATAAAGAGAGAGGTGAGAGAGAGAGCAGAGAGATAAAGAGAGAGGTGAGATAGAGAGAGCAGAGAGAGAAAAAGATTTGAGAGAGAGGTGAGATAGAGAGAGAGAGCAGAGAGAGATAAACAGAGAGGTGAGATAGAGAGAGAGAAATAAAGAGAGAGAGCAGAGAGAGAAAAAGAGAGGTGAGATAGAGAGAGAGAGCGCAGAGAGAGATAGAGAGGTGAGATAGAGAGAGAGGTGAGGTAGAGAGAGAGATAAAGAGAGAGGTGAGGTAGAGAGAGATAAAGAGAGAGGTGAGATGGAGAGAGAGAGATAAAGAGAGAGGTGAGATAGAGAGCGAGAGATAAAGAGAGGAGTGAGAGAGAGAACAGAGAGATAGAGAGAGGTGAGATAGAGAGATAAAGAGAGAGGTGAGAGAGAACAGAGAGAGATAAAGAGAGAGGTGAGAGAGAACAGAGAGAGATAAAGAGAGAGGTGAGATAGAGAGAGAGAGCACAGAGAGAGATAGAGAGGTGAGATAGAGAGATAGAGAGAGATAAAGAGAGAGGTGAGATAGAGAGAGAGAGCACAGAGAGAGATAAAGAGAGGTGAGATAGAGAGAGAGAGCAGAGAGAGATAAAGAGAGAGATAAAGAGAAAGGTGAGATAGAGAGAGAGAGCAGAGAGAGATAAAGAGAGAGAGAGAGAGCAGAGCTGGAGTAGTGACAGAACAAAAGACAGAAGTAAGGAGATATGTAAACATGAAGAATAAAGTAATATTGAGGACACAGGCTGATATCATATAGCATTTATAAAATCGATTGCACTTAGATTGGCGTATGTGAATGTGATCCCCCCCTATACACACACACACACACACACACACACACACAGTCTCTGTTTTTATACGTATCAATCTTTGTCACATCTGATGATGTCATGCATAAAACTTTTGCCAATAACTATTGATCAATTATTGATATACATTTTCTATAGATACATGTTGACTGTATTTTAAAATCCTCATCACTCACTTTATTGCTATTACTATGGGGCCAAGTACCAAAAGTATTGTAAATTATTATTATTATTATTATTATTATTATTATTTGTTTGCTTATTTTATTCATTATGCTTTCAGTTAAAATGAAACAATATATTTGTATTTATTTATCAAAACCAACAGATATTGTTTGCTCTCACAGATAAATGTGTGACTGCTATCAGTATCCATTGCTATGGTTAAGACTTGAAACTTGAGTTGTTGATATTTCTATCTATCTCTGCTTTCATGAACTGTTGTGTATTATATTTTGTAGGAAAAAAACAACAAAACAAGGAAATGATATATATGAATTAAAGATTATGTTGAGAAAGGTATGAGAGTGTCATTAGTTATGTTAAAAGCATTGATGAAAAATAAAAAATTATTAAATAGCAGTTTAAAAAACAAGATTTGAAAACTCACAGTTATACACATGGTTGCTTCCCTTCTCAGAAAAGAAAAAAAAACAGGGTTTAAAGTGGTCTTTTCCTGGTTAAATGATGGGTGAATAAAGAAATACTGCCTGATTTTCTAAATGGTTTTGTTTAAATCAGATTTCAGGTCTGTGATATTCATCTTCTGAATAAGAGCACAACTCATGTAGTCATAGACTTAAACTGTCAGAAATAACCATCAGTGGGGTGACATGGTTCCCTCTACAGTAACTTTATTTAGAGAACATAACTGCATCAGACTGTGTTGTAATGAATGCATTTGAAGTTGTTTTGGCTGCACTCACCCTGTCATGACTGAGGACTTTTACATTTATTTGACTGTTTAAAGCAGTCAGTTAAAGATACTAATCTGCTCCTTCCATCTGGAAAGTCAATGTAGAACCTCTAACACCATTAGACTTTAAGTAAGTAATTTAGGTCTCTTTTTTTTATTCTGTCCTCTTTTTCCATCCCCTCATTAGGGCTCTGGTCAAAGCAGCCTTTTTCCATCTGTGTAATATTACCTGTCTTCTATTGTGTCCCTCTTTGAGATAGGTACTGAAACTCTGCAGAGAGCACTGTAATACTTTTCTTATTAGTATACCAAACACATCCACAGTCATAACAAAATAATATGACCACCCCTGGTTGGTAATGAACTAGGCCCGGGGTGTCACGGATGCTTTAAATTTTAAACATGCTTTAGCTTTTGGATTCTTCAAAGTAGACACACAACTCTTGACGAGACACAGCTGTTAACTGAAAGCCATTCCAGGTGACTACCTCATAAAGCTGACTGAGAAAATGCCAAGAAAGCTGCATCTAAGTAAGAGGTGCCTACTGTGAAGAATGTCAAATATAAACATGTTCTGGTTTGTTTACTTGTTTGTTTACTAAATAATTACAGATGTGTTTATTCATAGTTTAGATGATTTTAGTATTAATCTACAATACAGAACATTTTTACATCATAGTGGTGTCCAAACTTTTGACTGGTACTGTAAGTGAGCACACCAGTCAGTTGTAGAGAGTAGAGCCATCATCCTTGGCAAAACATGTGATTTGACTGATGTGAGTTAGGGTACCTGATGAAAGATGGTAGCATCTCAGAAACCGCTAACTTCATGGGATGCTCTAAAGCCGAGTAGTGAAGATTCTCCCAACAGCAAAAGTGGTGCTCCAAAGGTTATTGATGCCAGAGGGACCTGGCATCAGGGATCTGAAGGACCTCAGTGCTCTGCTGCTGGTAGAATAGGCAGAAGAGCCTCTGGATACCTTATGTCACCTACAGTCCATGCCGTGACATCTCACTAGTATAATCCAAGCCAAGGGTAGTTATTCCCACTATTCGGTAGATGGTCATAATGTTCGAATATGACTGTTTATGTGCAAAACTCTGTTGCTAGATTAATCTCTCAATCTAAAAATCAGCTCATATCACCCTGATTTTATTTCAGATACACTGACTACCTGACCCACTTCACATTTACTTTAACTCATGTTAACATAGACATAACACCCATGTCTTCTGATACAGGACTTTTGACTGTCCCACATTTCAGATTGGTCACTGCTGCAGGCAGATCTTTCACCATCATGACCCCCATGTATTTGAGACTACACCACACTCTCTTCCTCCAAAGCTCATTTCTTTTCTCAGTACTTTCATTATTCTGCTTGGTGGTGATTTACCCCCTTTCCCTTACCTTTGTAAAGCAGCCATGGGCATAACAAATGTCCTATATAAATGAAACTGTATTATTATTTGTCAGTGTGGAGGGTGCTGGAGGAAATGACTGCAGCTGGGTTCCAGAAAACAAACTGGCTTTATTCCATAAACAAAACAGATTGTGGTTGTGGTAATACAAGATATACATAAACATGGTCACAAAACATGACGTGGTGATGAACAATGACAAAGACTGTGGAAGTGCAAGGAAGCTATGATGCACATTTCAGGGAACAAAGTATGATTAACATGTAATGAGATGGCAGGGCTGTGCAATGAGGTGAAGTAACTGGGGCTGGAGACATGACGTGAACAGGACACGTGGAAGACATAAACAAACAGAGAGCACATGAAGACGGGTGGGGCCAGGTCAAATGGCAGGAGGGTTACATTATTATTAGTAGTATTATTATAGGCCTTTAAAATACACTATTGGACCTTACATACATGTTCTGCCATTAAGGGTACATTTTTGTTGACACTTTTTGGAGTAAGAATGCTGACCTGGGAGCAGCTTATATCCGCACTTATCTGAGTGATATGAATGGACTGAGTCCTGACCTTAGATCAGTGCTCCTACTTCCAGATGTATGGTAACTACATCCCATTGTTTTTTTTTCTAACACTGTAAGGTGTAATAAAAGTCAAAAAGCTTAAGAGTTTAACTACTAGGGTTAGCTGTACAATTTGTTTTAACTTGGTGTTAATAGATTTTTTGTATTGTCATATCAGTAAGCATACCATTTACCTTTAAATATACATTTGCATTGTTTTTACACTGTTTTTATTGTATTATTGTATTCATGTCATAGTTTGCAGGAATTGTTAAAGAACAATGTCAGTGTTTTTTCTAGGTTAAGTGTTTGTTCTGACTTATTTGAGATACACATTTGTTTAACTGCCTTTAATTCATGGTACACAAACACTGCAGATGAGGTTTAAGTCTGAGTGACTCACATTATACAAGATAAATGGTCTTTAATAGCAGGCCCTGAAACCACCACAGCTCTTTACAGTTTGCAGCACAGTTAACTGTTTGCAGACTAGAAGAGATACATAGACATTAAAGCTGTATTCAAAGACAGGCTCTTGAATAAGTTCAATAAATAATGCATATGTAATAGTCAGAGCTTTGCAGACTGGCCTGAACCTTACTCCTTTAAAGTGTAATTGTTTCAGTAACATAATGACTTTAGAAGTGAATGGCCTTGCAAAAATCCACAAAAAGTCAACTGAGTATGAGAAAACATTTGTAAAAAGCTCCCAAAGCTTGTAGAATTGCCTCTTCACTTCAGCATCTGTTAGCAAATGAGGTAGTTTTGTTGCACACTCTTCTCTTTTTGGGGTCCTTTTGAAATAAAATGAATTGCTAAATAGGACTTTCACAATCATAATATTGCTGAAGATTGTCATATAAATACAACACCAATTTAGAAAAAGTTGGGACGGTGTAGAAAATGCAAATGAAAAACACAGTTTCATGCATTTACTTTGACTTCATTACAGACAGTACAAAATATTTTAAGTTTTGTCTGGTCAAATTCACCTAATTTACATTCCTGCATTTCAAGCTTTCAACACATTACAAGAAATGGGACATGATCAATTTAAGACTAGTAATGGGGTAACCTCATGGTGTGTTTACCAACATGTGACTGTAATCATGATTTGGTACAAAAGCAGTACCCATGAAAGTCTACATTTGAGGAGTGAAGATGAGCAGAGGATCTGCAGATTGTCAACACGTGTGAGAAAATTAATGAAATGTATAAAAATAAGGTTCCTCAAAGAAACATGTGAAGGGATTTGCTTATTTATCTTCTGCAGTGCATAATATCATTAAATGATGCAAGGAATCTGGAGGAATTTCAGTATGTAACAGGCAAAGGCACAAGCCTAAGCTGAACACCTGTGATCTGAAACATCATTCATCTGATATAATCACATGGGCAATGGACTCCTTTGGCAACCCTTTGTCAAGCATTACAATAAAGAGTTACAATCACAAATGTCAATTAAAACTTTTTTTGTGCAGAAAAAGAAGCCTTATGTCCAGAATCAGTGTTGACTTCTTTGATCAGATGAATCAATATTACAAATTTTTTTGAAAGAAACTGATGCTGTGTGCTGCAAACAAGGACAAATGCAAAAAAGGACCATCCAGAAACAAATCCAAAAAGCCAGGGTCTGTGATGTTATGAGGTTGTATCAGTGCTCTGTGCACAGATAATTTACACATCATCTCCAGGGATTCCAGTGCATTTTTCAACAAGAGCATGCAAAACCACATACAGAGAATTTTGAAACAAAACATTTTGAAACCACAAATGCAACACCTGAAACACTTCATCGCTTGGTATTGTCATCCTCATTGCCAAAATGTATTTTACAGTGGTGCTTGAAAGTTTGTGAACCCTTTAGAATGTTCTATATTTCTGCATAAATATGACCTAAAACATCATCAGATGTTCACACAAGTCCTAAAAGTAGATAAAGAGAACCCAGTTAAACAAATGAGACACAAATATTAGACTTGCTCCTTTATTTATTGAGGAAAATGATCCAACATGACATATTTGTGAGAGACAAAAGTATGTGAACCTCTAGGATTAGCAGTTAATCTGAAGGTGAAATTAGAGTCAGGTGTTTTACATCAATGTGATGACAATCAGGTGTGAATGGGCACCTGTTTATTTAAAAAACAGGGATCTATCAAAGTCTCTTTGGAAAAGGTTACAAAACCATCTCTAAAGAGTTTGGACTCCACCAATCCACATTCAGACAGATTGTGTACAAATGGAGGAAATTCAAGACCATTGTTATCTCTTCAGGAGTGTCGACCAACAAAGCGTGTAATGTCACAAAGGACCCCACGGTAATTTCTAAGCACCTGAAGGCCTCTCTCACATTGGCTAATGTTAATGTTCATGAGTCCACCATCAGGAGGAGACTGAACAACAATGGTGTGCATGGCAGGGTTGTAAGAAAAAAGTCACTGCTCTCCAAAAAGAACATTGCTGCTCATCTGCAGTTCACTAAAAATCACGTGAACATGTTTTGTGGACGGATTTTTTAATGAAAAGCGTTATACACCAGATACTGAAAGCAAAGGTTCACATAATTTTGCCTCTCACAAAAATGTCATATTGGATCATTTTCCTCAATAAATAAATGAGCAAGTATAATATTTGTGTCTCATTTGTTTAACTGGGTTCTCTTTATCTACTTTTAGGACTTGTGCGAACATCTGATGATGTTTTAGGTCATTTTTATGCAGAAATATAGAACATTCTAAAGGATTCACAAACTTTCGCACCACTGTAAGTGTTGTGAGAAGGAATGACATTACAAAGTGCTAAATGCTTTACTGTCCCAACCAGAGACGGTTTTACGGCGTCAAAACAGGCTCAGCTTAAGCGTAAACGTAAATCTGCTATTGTAAACGTAAGTTTTAAGTATCATAAATGTAAATCTGTAAATGAAACTGAAATCGTAAATTAAAAACAATCAAACGAAAAATACTGGTTGTAAATGTAATACTTATATTTTCGCTTCTCATTTTTAATTTTCAAACCAAGTTACGTTTACAATTCATAAATTACAGTTAATAAATTTATTTCTGACCATTTTTTGACGGGGGTGGGGCTCAACGCTCATTGGCTAGAGGAACAGAATATTACGACATCACTTCAGCCGAAAAACAAGCCCCACAAAACAGTAGAAGAAGCCTAAGAATGATTATTCAGGTAATTTACTAAAAAGATGCAAATTAAATGTGATCTCTCTGTCTTTAAAAAGGTGTAAATAATAAAATATACCTCCTCCAATGAACGGTTGTCTCCCATTGCAGTGGTTTCTTCTTCTACTGTTTTGTGGGGTTTGTTTTCAGCTGAAGTTATGTCATAATATCCTGTCCCTCTAGCTAATGAGCCAATGAGCGTTGAAAACATCACGCCCCCCTACCCCCGTCAAAAAAGGTCAGAAATAAATTTACTGTAACCGTAATTTGTGAATTGTAAACAGAACTTGTGAAGTGAAAAATAAAAATGAGAAGCGAAATATGTTTTTAATTTTAGATTTTACAGTTTTATTTACAGACTTACATTTATGTTTACGATGCTTAAAACTTTACAATACATTTACATTTACGTTTACAATACCTGTTTTACATTTACGCTTAAGCTTAGCCTGTTTTGACGCCATACGGTTTCCGATATGGGCAATATGAGAAGCAGCTTGCCCCGCCCCTGAGAGGTTCTGTGAAGTGCCCTTAGTAGCACTGTATTGCTTATTTCCAGGGATGCACCGACTCAATATTAGGATCGGATATCGGTCCTGATATTAACAAATTCACATTAACAAATGGATCAGGTAATAATTTGACCAATCTATGGGACCGATCCATTCACTTTAATTTGTTTAAAAATTCTGATGGACCTGTTCATCAGGTTTCATCATTCTATACACTCGTACCACCTTACTGGACCTGAGATATAAACACAGGTACAACTCTAAACGTGTTAAATTATACTTTAAAAGACTTTAAAGACAAATCATCACTGAGAGCTTTAATGACAAGACTGAGTATGTGTGTTGATGCTAGCAGACATCTGAGGGATGTCACACCTTTTATATATTAAAAATATCAAAGTAATTGAGCACAATTTGAATGTATATAACATTTAGTGTCTGAAATGTGGTTCCTTCTTTGATGAACGGTTGGTTGTAATCATTTTTTGTCATTCTGTAGAGCAGGGGTTCTCAACTGGTCTTAGCCCAGGACCCACATTTCCTCATGGTCATTACGTCGCGACCCACTTTTATAGAATACAACCCAAACAAATTTATTTTTGAAAAATAGCCTTGAGATTTCGGGGGGACACGACCGGCAGGGCAGGGTGCTTGATCATAAATTAATATTATGAATTACATTAATCTTTTTAAACTAACTAATAACAATTATTATTACAATACATTACTTACAAATTATGATTTATATTTTACTTGTTACTATTAATAATATATTAATAATAACTATTAAGTGTTATTAATAATAAAATTATAAAATGTATATTTATCATTAAAGATATATTAATATATTATTACATATTATTATTAAATATTTATTTACTAATAATATAACTTTTAAAAGCATGTAGCATAAAATTATCACCAGACTTACATTAGAGAGAGCAGAATGCTTGTTTTCATGAGAAAGAACATGTCCTTGCAGCTTAAAAAAAGTTTAACTTCTATTTATATTTGAATTTGAATGCTGTGCCAAGGTCCTTCACAATTGTAAAAAACTTAGTAATATTTAAGTCAGATGATATCAGTCAGTAATATTTAAGTCCTGATCCCTTAATACTTTCCCACATGCTGAATTATTACTAATTAAACATTTTCATTTAATCGGTATTGGGTATCAACCGATGTGCATATCGGTATCGGATCTGAAAAAAGCTAGATCAGTGCATCCCTACTTATTCTTGGGAGGTGGGGTTAGCACCTGAACAATCTGTTCGCCCACTGGTCCCAACTTTTTTTAGAATGTGTTGCAGAGCTGATATGTTGACCAGACAAAACATGAAATATCCTGAGCTCATATAGTCTGCAATAAGAGTAAAAATAAATGATTTGGGAGAGTTGTTTTTCTTTTTTTTTGCATTTTTCATACTGTCCTAACAGGAAACAGGAATGTTTATTGCGAAACACTAATACCCTAATACTAAAGCTAAAATATGATTATAAAACTCTAATAGTGCAGCTAAAATCAGATGTCCACTGTTCCTTTTAACTTCCATTTCTTAATTACATTTTGAGCAGAGAAGTGGCAATCTGACAATGCTTTGCTATCTTATAGCGTTCTTCTGCTTTGTGGGCCTCAACCATTTTCATTTTCAGATTGTTAATCAGCTGCTTAGTACTCATGCTGTTTTTTGGGACAAGGTTAGAGGAGTCTGGGTATTTATAAAGCTATGAAATTTGCATCACATTTCCTTGCAACAAATAATGAACTCCACTGTATCCACAACGTTGCATTTTCAGAGTTGTTGCCAGCAGTGTTGGAGTGGTGGGGCACAGTGTAATATCTTTTCTTGGGGCCAAAAGTCCCTGGCAGCATCCCTGAGTATAGTGGTACAGCAAATATTAAACAAGAATAGATACTTTCCTCACCATCGTAATTGAGAAGAATCTTACTTAACAGTACTCAGAGAAGTGCAGATCTATAACTGTACTTTAGTGCATGTAACTGAGTCAATTTAGCCAGTTACACCCACCTCTGCCTACATGTGAAGTGGATATTAATTGTGGTAGGCGTAATGGTCAGATAGCATTCAGACACCAGCAGGGGGCATTGTATACCAACAGTGAAGAGATGGCCTTGGAGAACTGCTATTGGAGCTTCAACTCCCTCACATCATACACACACTCACACACTATGAACCTGACGTCCAGTATCTGCAAGTTGTCATGAGCAACTGAGTGGTAATCCCTTTTCACCCAGCACTGCATGAGTCAGACATAGGCGCTGGAGCTTCACAGCTGAGGGAAATCATCATTAAGATGATGGAAAGCACCCAATATTACTGATCAACTGCGATGATCTCATCCTGAACTGGGGTTCACATCTCTCTCTCTCTCTCTCTCTCTCTCTCCCTCTCTCTGTTTCTCTTCTCACACTTAATTTATGTCTCTTATTTTATCTCTCTGTATCTCTAGATTAGGTAAACTGATGAGTGGTATATAATTCAATGCTTATATTCAGTTCTTGTTAATTTTATGGTTTCAATTATGCAGATATGCTTATAACATTTACATTTACATTTGAGGCATTTAGCAGACGCTTTTATCCAAAGCAACTTACAATTGGGGGTTAGGTGCCTTGCTCAGGGGCACTTCAGTCATGACCTGCCCGGGGATAGAACCGGCGAACTTCAGGTCACAAGACCAGGTCCTTAACCACTAGACCACAGCTGCCCCCATTATAAAATATGCTAATACTAACTTAAGTTTAAATTAATCCCAAACTAACCCTAGTTTATATTACACACACACACACACACACACAGAGTTGCGGTTTCTGATATGGGCAGCCGCCCAGGGTGGCACAATGTTAGGGGCGGCATGGGACTGGAGGGACTTCATGTTAAAAGTAGGAGAAAGCGTGTGGACACATCAGAACAGTTAAAGGATGTGAAAGTAACGATCATCATCACAGATATCTGGAGCTCAGACGTGTGTCGCTGGTTAGTTTTATACATCACAGTGTGATGCTCCAAACAAACAACTCACAGATCTCACAGCAGCTTCAAAACAATAAAAACACCAACAAACACTACAGCAGTGTGGACCAGGACCCTCTCATCACCTTACTAGACCTGAGATATACACACAGGTACGGCTCTAAATGTATTAAATGACACTTTAAAAGACTTCAGCAGAGTTATGTCTGAACAACTCGTCACTGAGAGCACGACCAAATATGTGTGTTGATGCTAACAGATGTCTGAGGGACGTCAAAGCTTTTATTTTAAAAATATCAAAATAATTGAGCACATTTTGAATGTATATAACGTTTGGAGTCTGAAATGTGATTCCTTATTTGTTGAACGCTTGGTTTTAACACATTTTTGTCATTCTGTAGAGTGATGTAGAAGTCGGTTACTAGCAGGCTCGCTTGTTAGCATTCACGTCGTTAACTACGCTAACATGTATTGTTAACAAACAAATAATGTGTTCTTTAAATATGAAATAAACTTGAAAATGTATTTCTTAAAAGTCCTGAACGACTAGACTATATTTACAAACTCAGACCAGTGGTGACCTCTCTAACTCTGGGCATTTATTTGGCCTCTGGCTATCAAAGAGACACAATCATGTGGCAGAGTAATGAAGACACTGCAGTAACACCCAACCGCTGGTGGCTAATTGGCCATTAATTTCTTCTGCTGACACTGGTTCATCCAAATTTGTGGCTGAGTGAACTCAGAAACTAGAGCTTCTAATTGGACTACAGCAGCAGATGAAAAGGAAATGTGGATAGAGAAGTAAAAACCTGTGGGTTTATGGTTAAGAGGCTGCATAAACACAGAACAAAAACTTAAGCAAAGGCAGATGTCAAAAACTCCAGTGAGATGTAAGGTGAATGTATATTTTGAGGACATTGTTTGTCATATCAGAGCACAGGGGATGCTGTACATATCCATCTGAGACCCAGGACATTTTAAAAACTCTTACATTTACTGTATTACTTATGTAACTTAATAAGGTTCCATCCTTAATCATGTAATATCATTTTAAAGCCAATGATCTTCTCTTAAAGAGATGTAAGAAACTGATTTCGCTCGAAATGACCAGCTATGAAATATTCTCAACAATGGACACTGTGATGAATGGCTGGATATTAGGAGAATGTTTTAAAATCTTGTCAGTTGGTTTCAAATGAGTTTATTTATGAACATGGGCATCCAAGAAACATCACAACATCTGTCATTACACACAATGAAAAGGTGTTGTAACATTACATTACACTACATTGCATTTAGCGGACGCTTTTATCCAAAGCGACTTACAAAGTTTGAAAGTACAGAAAGTACAGATGCGGAAAAAAATACTACAGTTGTACTAGTACTTACTAGTACTAGTATACTAGAATTAACATTTCGATATCGAATGCTGAGTGCATATCAGTACTCATGGAGAGTATTTGGGATCACTAGAGCAGGTGCTCTTTGAAGAGCTCGGATTTTAGGAGTTTCTTGAACCCAGTGAGGGACACCTCTGCTCTAGTGGCAGTAGGCAGTTTGTTCCACCATCTGGGAACTACTGAGGAGAACAGTCTGGATTGCTTTGTGTGAATTTTAGGCATGTATAGTAATCCTGCATACTCTGTCCTTATAGATGGATAGATGGATGGATGGATGGATGGATGGAGCCTCATTCTGCTGGTGCACTGAAGCTGAATTTCTCTATGTGTGTTTGGCAAAGTTTACCAGGTTCTCCAGGCTAAATGAACCTCCCCTCTCTTGTTTATATAATTTAGGGCTCCACAGCCTCAGTGGTGCAGCAGATAGCACAGCATCACACCATGCTTTCCGTTCCCGTGGTGCTCATCCAAATCCCGGTCATGGTAGCTTTAGTTTGTGTTTTTGTTTTTTCCTTGTGCACTACCTGCCATTCTCCATCCACATGAGTCCAGCCGAGTAGCTTTACGTTTTTCAAAAAATGTGACAGCAACCCAGGGAGTGTTACCTACTGTCCCTTCAACTCAATTGGCTGGTTGCAAAATTACAGACACATTACTGATCAGTTCACCTGGAAATGAGAATGTAGTGAAACTTTAAGATTGGACCTTAAGTATGATGATGGACCCTTTAAGCATATACACAGTAAATCAGCCAGTGTTAAATCAACTCTATTAGAGTTAAATTAACACTGAGAGTGTTTCATTTTGACACCCTCAGTGTTAATTTAACTCTAATAGTGTTGATTTAACACTGGCAGATTTACTGTGTACAAGGTATATGCATATGTAATAGCATGTGTAGCTATGTAATAGCATATGTAATTTGAAACTCATTTGTGTGTGTGTGTGCGTGTGTGTGTGTGTGTGTGTGTGTGTGTGTTTTCAACTGGTCAGTTAATTATTACTATATTGTTGCTGGCCTTTGAAAAACCTATATTGTGCCTATAAGAGTCCATTTATATTGTTTTTTTATATTGCTAGACAGAAATGACGAGGCTGTGCTCTGCTCTTCTTCTTACAATGTAGGGTGTAAAAAACACTCATAAGAGGTTAATTCTGTAGTCCAGTCAAGCTGCATGTCTTACACTGATACAGTAACACAAGTGAGAGAATCTGTGCTTATAGTGGAAATCTGAGTCAGAGGGATATATGAATCACAGATATGTGTGAATATCATGCTTCCTCTTTGCATCCTGGCTAAGAAAAAACACACATTATGAGACCAGGCTGCGTGATTTCACATCTGTGAAAATATCACGTCCATGCAGGTACCCTAAGTGTGTGGGCGCAACCTGCCAGGCAATTACAGTGCAAGTGTGTGTGTGTGTGTGTGTGTGTGTGTGTGTGTGTGTGGTCATGTCCCCTGTCTTGTGTGTGTGCACATCATCAGAGAAAAGAAAAGCTGCTGTGACCCATAAAAAGAGAGAAAAAACAGCCTCAATGCCAGTAATTACTCTTTAGCTGTTACTTAGCAACATGATTTCAAAATCGAAAGGAAGGACAGAAAAGCAGAAGATTGTAGGATAAGAGAGGGATAGAAAAAGCAGCGTCTCTGCCAGCGTGTCCTTCTCCTGAGGTTATGAAACATGCACAAGCTGATGCTGAAGCTGATGGCTGCATCTATCATTAAGGACGTTCAGTCCAGTCTGAACCGAATAGAGGAGAGAAGAAGCTTTATGTGAGATAAAACCGTCTTTTAATTACATTTTATTTAGTTTTGCACACAACTGAATTTGACCATCACGTTTAACCCATCCATGCAGTGAAACACACACTAGGCTGTGAACATGTCCTAAGCAGTGGGCAGCTCTATCCACAGTGCCCAGGGAGCAGTTGGGGATTAGATGCCTTGCTTATGGGCACTTCAGTCATGATAAGGTCGGGGATCGAACTGGCCATCTTTTGGTCACAAGACCAGATCCCCAAACACCAGACCACGACTGGAATGAAATTTTCAAAGAACTCAACATCTTAGGTGCCTCAAGATCCCCATAAAGGAATGCTGAAGGGACTGTAATAGTTTAGAAGCTCCTGTAGAAGCCTCAAACTACATCACTGGGTTCCATCAAGCACCATGCGTCATTGGTAAGGTTCCTCAATTTGCATTAGGGTCACTGGTAGCACTTTTTTTCACCAAAATAACTCTGGTTCTTGAACTGGTACTGTTCGGGCTTATGAGAACCTCGGTGCTTTTTAGTGAACCAGATCGCATTTCCACTATTTTTTGTTAAACCAAGGATACGTGACGGTGTACGTCCTCAACAAAGCAGAATTATAAACAAAGATGGCGGAGCGTATCGACTACTTGCGAGCATTTGTGCAAACATTTGAGCAAATGTTTGTTTCACTTCACAAGTCAAATCTAGAGCTACTTCTGGCAATAAAAAGACGCCGAAGACTTCACTGCGCGATAGCTCCTTTTTACAATCTCTGTAGTCCTTTTTTAGCTTCTTTAGCTTATCTATCACTCGCTCTCTTGAACAAACAAAACCTGGCCGAGCTAAATCCTCCAACAGCTCGCTGTAGAGTTTCTCCTTTCTAATACTCCCCTCAAGTTTCTGCTGAAACTCCGGAGAACACCAAATAGATAACAAAAACTGAGTTTCTTCAATGGACCACTGTACACTATGAGTCGCCATCGTCTTGCGTTGAGTGCGCAGACGCGTTTGGTTCGCACTGAAAAACCAAGTATTTTTTGGTTCCCGCTGCAAACGAACGTTCCTGGTTCGGGGCGCTATTTTTGTTGGTGGAAATGCGCCGAACGGTTCAAAATTAGGTTCGTGAACCAGAACGTTGCCGGTTCCGTGTTGGTGGAAAAGTGCTATGGAAGTTCCCTAAATGGTTCCACCATTGTGTCAAGCTGAGGAGCCTCAAAGAGTGCTTTGAGTATCCATTAAATTTTAGAGTGTAGGGTATTATCCACATAAACACGCATCACTTATTAAACTCTTTATTTTGACTGTTTTCTCTATTGTAGTGTAATGGTAGTAACATTAAAACTATGAAGTAACATATACCTGAAAGCACATGAGTGATGGCCCAGTTCTGGCCCATATTTAATCTCACCCACATAACGCTGTGGAATGACAGCAATGACATCCAAATCCAGGTGCCAAAATCACACAGCCTCAAATTATCAGATATAAACTCAGGGACGACATAATAGGCTGGCAATATTTGGGTCAGTTTTGGCCCAAAATAGAAAGTGAGTTCAAACATTTCAGACGATTATATTTGGGCCACATGTAGCCCAGAGCTGAAATGCCATAAACATGACTACTACAGCCAGGCCAGTTTTGGCCCAAGAAAGACACACTTGTTAGTGGCCCACTTGTTATTGTCACATCTGACACACAGCTGTGAAGGCCTTAATTTGACTGTATTTGGTCCAGAATTGTTTATTATCTGTGACTGAATTGTACAGAGATTCAAAGTATTTCACTTTGCCTTGATACAGCTTTATTCATTCTTGACATTCTCTTAAGCATCTTCATGTGGAGCTGTCTGAGATGATTTTGTAACAGACCTCACAAAGATAAATGTAAGCTGGAAGAATCAGGAGACTGGATCTTCAGATTTCAGAGTTTATTCAAGAAGATGATGAGTATAGCTCGAGTCTGTCACTGATCCAGTCCAAAGAATACATATTCTTCAGCGTTTGAATACAGTTACTTATGGGGGACAGATCCAGGATGGAACTGAGGAGGTTGGAGAGGGAATGTGAGACCAGACTAGGTAAAACAGGTAGTTTCATCTTTTCTGTAAACAGAGAGGTGAATGGGTTCCCTGTGTCATTAATTGGGAGGCACGATGGCTTAGAGGTTAGCACCAGGGTTCTAAATTAACACCCGCCAACCCGCCAAATGCGGGTAAAAAATCAATTTGGCGGGTGTTAATAAAAACTTACTAGCCAATTTGGCCAGTGATGCAAGAGGCATTACATGCATGATACATAAGGCTCCATTCTCGGTCATTTATCCCCTGGCAGTACTTCCTACATTTCCCACTATAAGCCTTAACGCTACGTCAGGGGTGCACCGGTCGATCGCAAAGGTAGTGTGGGTAGATCGCATGGCATTAAAAAAATAGACGTCAGCCTATCATCCATCCTCGCCACCCAACCTACGGCCTACACAGTGCTATCCGGCCCCGGCCTCGGCATCTAAACAAAGGGAAGGAAAAGTATCTATCCTAACGTTAGGGCGTCTCTCAATCTTTCTTCGATGGATTTCTGCGGTATTCTAAAATTCATGTCACTCATGTCCACGAGGATTATTGACGACCAGCTCTGTTTACGGAGTTGCGTTCAGGGTTGCCAGATCCCCTAAATCCTCCAGCCCAATGTGTGACAGAAAACTGCCATACACAAGCACCTTTTCTGCATTTTTGGCAGTTTCCTTTTGGTATCGTGAGATTCAACATTTGTGCACTGGTAAAATGGGAGAGCCCAAGAAACAAAAAGTTGACTCTGAGTGCAGAAACTTCCAAGAAAAGTGGACAGATCTTTACTTTTTCCGACAGCGAATTCATAAAAAGTGCTTGCTAGCAGTGGAGGAGGAAATGTGTCCTGAAAAGAAAGAAGCAGTTGAAGTTGTCAGCCTTTCTCGCATGACAATTACGAGGCGAGTGGAAGATACGGGGAAACATCTCCAATCAAAACTAAAGGACAAAGCAGCACGTTTCTAAATGTTTTATACTGCTGCTGACAAGTCCACCGACGTATCTGATACTGCCCAACTCTTGGTATTTATTCATGGTACAAACAGCGATTTTGAAATGACAGAAGAGTGAAGAGTGACACGCATGTCGGAAATTTATATGGCCCCCAGGTCGAAAAAGGTTGGGCATCACTGCTATAAAACATCTCACTTGATTGACATACAGGGAGCTTGGTCGAGCACTAGGACCCAGCAGTAATCCAAGCCACGCAATATGAATCAAGTTTCACATTAGACCACCCACAAGCTCATTCGATTGGCTCTGCCGTGTCTTGCTAACGTGTGATTGGCCGTCTATGCTATCCCTTCATAAAACAGCATCTGGACTTGTAAACCAGCATTTTTTCAAGTTGGCCAGCAGTCCGTGTTCTCCTGTCACTGTAAGTTCTTAACATGTATGTTTTAATCTGCCTGTGTAAGAAACCTAAAACTGAGCATTTCCATACAGAGTGGAGGACTTTTTTACTGTCATTTTTTAAGTGTGTTTGTCTTGACTGCATTATTCAGCATCAGCCTTTTCACACATGAAGATCATTAAGTCCAAGTATTGTTCCACTATGACTGATGATCATTTGGAGGTTTGCTTGAGGCTGACTATCAGCAACTACTGTCCAGACTATGAATCCCTGACTGATTCCATTCAGTGCAAGTCATCAGAGTAAAGTAGGCCAATGACAAAACATGTACACAGTTGTGTTGTGTAATATGGGTTCACGTAGTTATTCAAGGTACACCAGCATACATTGTACACATAAATTGTCAGTATATGTATAAATAAATATATGTCTTGCATTTTTATATTAGGTAGATCATTTTGACTTAGTCACTAGATAAGTAGCTCGCAGGCTGAAAAAGTGTGTGAACCTCTGAACTACGTCATGACATTATAAGCCCATTGGCTGCGCGCAGTTTGTAGTGAAAATAGTGCGAGAAACCATGGAAATGAACGCTAACACCACTGAACAGACTTCAGAGAGCAAGACAGAGAGCAACTCAAGGTAGAAGCGAAGTAAACGGGGCCAGAACTAAACAGAGAGCACACTGAATGAGGAGGTAGTTAACGTTAGCTTAGTAAAAACTTTTAACCTAAATGCGGCAGTGCTTGGGACTTGGATAGACTGGGGCAGCTGGGCCTAACTTTGTGCACAAACGTGCAGCAAAAAATTTGAGTAGCTCAGATTGTGATGCCGCTTCTGAAGAAGAAGAGCTCTGAAGACGTGGTTCAAATAATATATATTCATAGAAAGATAGATAGATAGATAGATTGATTGATCCCAAACCTGAATTGTACTTTCTGTGTATATTTTATGATATGTGTTGTGTTTTTCATGCTAACAGTGTTAATAAAATGATCAAATGCATTCAGTGGCACTCATTTCTCTTATTTTTACCGCATAAAATTTGGCTAGTGGAAATTCTGATTGGCCGGTAACTTTAGAGAGTTACCAGCCACATTGGCTGGTGATCAAAAAAGTTAATTTAGAACCCTGCTCATAATCCCCCTGCTCTATAAATCCAAACAGAACTAATTCCATATTTGTCTTTTCCGAGTGAGTGATTGCCCACCGGTCCGGTCCAAGGCTGATGGAAGAATGATTACTATTCTCTGCAATATGCTTCCCTGGATCAGCTGCCCACCAACGACCAACTACTGTGGCCTGCTCCAGATGCCCTACTCTACTGCCCACATTGGAGTTCATATGGACTTTCTGGCCATTATCTTTGCTACCACCGTCATCATCATCCCTGTCCCACTACTGTCACCATATCAGTTCACCTGAACATTACAACAAGATCATATGATTATGATTTATCACACACTTAGAATTAGTTGACCAGAGGAGGATGGGTCCCCCATGTGAGTCTGGTTCCTCCCAAGGTTTCTTCCTCCAGCTCTGAGGGAGTTTTTCCTTGCCACTGTTGCCGTTGGCTTGCTCATTGGGGATTAGGGATTAATGATTTTATGTTTGTTATTACTAACCCTGTAAAGCTGCTGTCAGGCATGTCTCCAGACAAGATGCGGACACACGTGCAGATTGAAGTTATAAGAAGAATTTATTCAACTGTGACTATGAAATCCAAACACAATACATGAGT